>JAROYF020000001.1:17444465-17481947 GCA_029619325.2 Dynastes grantii | reverse complement strand
GTCAATTTTAATTTCTACCCCTTAAGGAATATGCCCAAATTTCCGCAAAATCGAGAGAAAAGAATGCTTGGTTGGTATTAAAAAACATTGTTAAAGACTATCTTGAAAAAACCAACAAAATTTGGGTTGTCCAGCAACTTTTGGAGAGCTTCAAACTGTTGGGGTTGCCATGAGCACCAAATTGCATTTTTCAAATAATCTTGCTAACTTCCCGGCTTTTGGTGCAGTCAGGATGAGCAGGGGGAGCGATTTCACCAGGATTTGAGAATGTCCACAGAAAACATTAATATTTTAATATGTAATTACCGTTCGAAAAAAAAACAACTATGAACACAATTTAATTTGCAATAACTATTATAGCCTTTGCATGAATAAAATTATTTTTTATAAACAGTATATTTGGTAAGTTTTATTTTTTCCCTTTATACGCACAATTTGTATGATTTTTTTGAGGATACCCTTTTTTAAAAAAAGGAGGGATTAAAAAAACTGGGTTATTTTTAGATCCAGGGGCCCAAAAAGTTAGTGGAAAAAAAAATGCAGATTTAAGACAACGAAATTGTTGTTCCCCAGTGTTTTTTTTGGTTATTTAATGGGATTAAAAGGGAAAGTCCACTCTTCAAATAACTCGTTTTAATGAAATATGAGCGACGTTGGTTTTTAAACTACCGGTCTTACGGGAAAACCCTTTTCAAAATCATCTGACGGGAGAAACCTTTATCATCTAGGTGGTAACGTGCGGTCAGGTGACAATTTTTTTTAACTTATCATTAGGGGGGATTTTAGGACGAAAAAAACAGCAAAAAAGGGCCCCTTTTTTTGGGCCCTTTAAAAAATATGTATTTAGAACAAAAAACTGTGTTTTTAGGAGTTAGGCAAATAAAAAAAAAAAGGGTAAACAAAAAAAAATCATTTTTTTTTTAAAAAACATAAAAAACGATATTTAATGTAATTTTAGGTACATTTCAGCCAAAAAAAAGGGGGAAAAAACATACAAATTTTAACTAATAATAAAATATGTAGATTCATTTTTTAAAATAATAAATAAATTAATTAATCGCCGGAAAATGTTCTCAAATTTCGCTTTTTTGGCACACACAAGATTTTTTTCCAAGTTGTCGTTGGGTAAAATTTGTTCTTCGGTGGGAAAAACAGCATTTTTACGAAGAAAAAACTTTCCCTACGTCACACGAGGTTGTGGGGACAAAATTAAATATGGACCAGTCAGCTGTGGTATGATTTAATTAACTGCTTCGCCACGGGAACTCAGCAAACTCTTTAACCTTTTTTAAAACCGGATTTTTCGAAATCATTTGGTTAAACTTTGACAAAATTATTTTGCCAATTTTTCCCGGGGGGGTTTCTTGGGGCTGCTTCGGATTTTTAAATTTACTGCAACAGAATCTGTAAGAGGAAATCTTTGATGTTATAAAGAGAAATTTATAATGCGACTTGATGTATAAAAGATCGTTTTTGACATTTTGTTTGGGAAAAGTATTCTTGCGCTTGCTCAATACAGTTAGCTGAATCTTTGTCAAACGATATTCCAATAAAACATAAAGCGTTAAAAAAAAAACAATCTTTTTTAAAAAAATTTGCAAAAAACCCGATTTTATTGCTTCGAAATTATTAGCATAAAAAACTACCGCCCCCTAACCAAGTTCCCCAACGTGTTAAGACAGGTTGGGGAGGCAAAGGGAGATCTGGCAGTTTTTTCTTTATCACTGCCACACGCATTTGGAGCTTTTAAAAAGACCCTCTTGGTATTTGAAATTAAACCATTAACATTAGCATTTTGGGATTTTTTAGACATTCACACCCCAAAAATTGAGTCCATGTAAAACATGTTAAATGATTAAGATTTTTAAAAAAAAATCTTCAAATTTGTACCAAATTTGAGCATATAAGAAGCACCATCCGTGACAAAAAGTTTTGATTTTTTCGTTTTTAAATTTCCCACCCGTTGGCCACAAAATACCTAAAATACGAGAGTTGCCTTTAACTTAAATATCTAGCTTTAAAATTTTACAATATTATTAAAGTTTTTTTTGAAATATATCTTACCTAAAGCTTGGTTTTTCGAATCTTGCCATTGTATTGCAATTTGTTCTTTCAAGTTTTTTGTAGCCAGTAAATAGGGTTTTTCCTTTTCAGAAAAAATTTTCCCACAATCATTTTTGCCATTTACGCCCTTTAGAGTCAGTCGTCTCATCTATAGATATCCAAATATCGTTGTTACCAACTTCTTCGCGAATAGTATTAATATTTAAAAAAAATTAAATAAAAATATTATGGGTTTAAACAAAATCTTAATGACACTCAAGTATGAAAATACATTTTTAAATTATTATTTATTATATTAATCACCTCATTGTAACATTTTGTTACATATGTTGTTCTTAAGGTTTTTCCCCGTTTTCATTCTTTTTGCAGTATTTAGTGAGAAAATTTCGCAGTTTTGAATAGTTTAAATTTTGTCCAGAGGGAAAATTTGCAAAACAAAAAAGGGCGCATAAATCTCGATTAAAAACGTCGATTTTTCCCCTTTAATTTTTGGGGCCCATTAACATTTGGGTTTCCCCAACGGTTTCCTAAGATTTGCCTGATGTCCAGGAGCAGTGATGTTTCTCTAAATATTTTTCTTTTTAAGTTAACCAATAATATTTTTTAAACAAGTTAAGAAAGAAAAAAAAAAACGTCCTTTACCATTTTTCCGCACGCTTTACAAAAAAAACTCTTCACTGTTGTTGGATTTAGCTGAAAGACAGTAGTGCCCCCCAATTGTCTTCAGCCATTTTTTTTCTTTATCGCTATGTGATTCCTTGGGTTTTGGCATTGTTGTAGATGGAAATACACAAACCATAGAAAAACCAGCAAAAACCAAGAAAAAATACCGAAAAATATTCGTTTCAAGCTACGATATAAATGAAAAATTCAATGTATTCCTTTCCATATACTGATTCGTCAATAAAAACCCCCTCCAAGGAAAAACACACTATACGCTCCAGAGAAACATTAAGAGAATAAAAAATAAAATCTAAACCGAATATCAAGATGTCCATTGTATAAACTATGAATGGGCATCGTTTCATTAATCACAACAGGGAGAAGAAATTTGCTTATATGGTTTAAATTACAGGGGGTAAACAAGCCGGGTAGGGATTTCCCGTAAAATAAAACGGGGGGCAGGAAAAGAACCCGAGAGCGATAAGCCGATAATTGAGGATATATCTTCAATAGGGTAGTAATATAAATTTTTAAGGGGCTCCCAAAATTTGGCCCCCCCACCTTTGACGGGGAAAAACCCCTCGTTGTATTATTTTGCATTTTAGCTGTAAAAAATTTTAAAAGTACATTTAAGAAAGATGCAGCTTTTAAAAACCATATTTATTTAAAATTAAAAAAAAAAAAGTTTAGACCAAATAAATAGGGTTTTAGGACAAAATAGGCGAAAAAAAACCCCGATTTAGGTGTTAAAAAATCCAAATAAAATAGGGGAAAAATTTAAAAATAGCTAGATCAAGCTTTGACTTGTTTGGGAAAAAATAGATTTTGTATTATTTTTAATTTGCCTAGAATCTAAACAAAGAGGCATTTTGCCTAAAATCCCGTCTCTACTTATCATTCAATATGTAATAACAAGACTTGATCACTCTCTTGGCCCTGTTAAGATATTATTTTCACTAATAAAATCTATTTTTGTTATTTATTGCTATAAAATCCCGCATTTCTCATATTTTCGTTCTTTGTTATCGTTTTCTCTTATTTTTGCCTGTTTTGTTAATTTTTATTTCTTTACCTTATTCAACTTTATTGTAATTAATCAATTATGGTAACATTGTCTAAATTTGTCAGTTTTTGATAGAAAATATGTTTATTTTTCAATCAACATTTTGTTGATTTTACGATAACCTACGCATGGACTATTTCATCTTGGTGGGGCCATGCGTGGTTCCCTTTTAATTAAAATTTTACCCAAATTTTGGGAAAAAATTTTTCCCAAAAAGTGGAACATAATGAACGCTGTCGTTGTACAGCCGAAACTTTGCGCCAATTGAGGCAAAATAGATACTAAACGATAATTTTTAAAAATGTGGCACTGGAACAAGAAAAAAGTTCAATAAAAAACCCTTTCCACAACACTTTTAAATTTGTACTGGACGCACGTTTCGATAGCCAAGCTATCATCATCAGCAGCAAGACTGAACTAACAAGTAAGTTGGGGGAAAAAATAACCTTGGAAAATAAATTATGCAATATGTAAATTTAAAAACGTAAAATTTAATGAGCCGTTTTATTGCACAGGGCTATAAATAGCCTAAAGGTAAATGAGCCGAATGACGTGAGTTAATAAATCCTAGATTACAATGAAGCGGTTCATTGCACATGGTTAAAATTATAAATGATTAAACATGATGTAACAAAGGATAAAGGCTGGAATTTAGTGGTCCTAAATCTGAATTCATTAAGTGAGTTTTGGTTTTGTAAATTTCCATGCCTTCATAACAATTTAATTGAGAAGTACTCCTTACGTTTTTAATTAACTTTATATTATCAACATTATGGTTATTTTCAAGCATATGTAGGGCAACGCTAGATTTATCAAACCCTCTGAATTTGAGATGAGCCAAATGTTCTTTGTACCTAATTTTGATTGATCTTTTTGTCTGCCCAATATACACTTGATCACAATCTTTACATGAAATTTTGTAAATTCTGATTTATCCATGTTATTCACTGGGTCTTTGGAATTTCCTAAAAGGTTTTTAAGGTTATTGCTCGAAGAGAAAACAATCTTGCGGTCAATCTTAGAAAAGATTTTTTGAAGACCCTTGGTGTAACATGGATAAAAGGGTAATTTAACATAGTAACAAAGTAAGTAAGTTGGACTGTTGATATTCGAAACAATGGGTCTCATGCTTTTTCCGGGCTTGTGTATTTTAGGTAAACAATACATCCTAGGTAGTACTGGGTTTGATACCGTTAGTCTAAATCTTAAATTGTCGCTAATGACAGCCTTACATTCTAACATGGTCTTTTTGGTTTCTGTAACCATTTTAGACAAAGGATTTTTTGATAATTTTGAATAAGAACTTTGTGACAAAGTGGTGTTGACTCGACTAAAATAATCTTCTTTGTCTAAGATGACTACAGTGTTACCCTTGTCGGATTTTAAATAAAAACAATTTTTGTTTTTTAGTCTTCTAGCAATGATTTGATCTTTTCGTGCAATGTCAGGTGCATTCCCTTTGCATATTTTCCAAAATTTGACTTTTGCAAGCGGAAAGAATAAAATTTTTTGTGTTATCATCAAAATTACTGATCGCGTTTTCTATGCCAACTATAACTTCTTCAATCGGAGGCTTATTAAATTTCAGGTTGTATTTCAAACCTTTGTTTAATAAGTCGATCTCTTCTTTGCTAAAAGACTCATGTGACTCGTTTCTAACTAATGCAGTTGGGTTAATTATCTCGGCAGGTTTCGGTTTGTTAGTGGTGACTAACAAACGAAACTAACAGTACGAATTAAGTGCTGTGGTAAGGGTTTTAGTGAACTGTTTCAAAATAGATACAATAAAATCAACAAAGCAAATTGGATAATATGTTGCACAACTACTGCAAGTAAGGTGATAATTGTTGCTAGATTTACGTAATATTAAAAACACAGCAATTTTGTATCTACTAAAAACTAATAAATTTAAAAGAACCTGTCATAACTAATTGATTCCAACAAAGTTCGATGAAATGAAGAAACAACAACAATTAATAGGTGAAAACAAAGAAAAATAAAAGCGAGAACAAAGAATGAAAATATGAAAGATGCAAGATATAGTAACAATAAACAAGAATTTGGGGTTTTAAGATTGAGATTTGACAGTTCCGCAATTGTTATGATCATGCTATCTAGCAACGGGCTCAGTGGATCAACCTGGCGTCACAAGAATCAATTCGGCACCTTTTCCTAGCCAAATTTGCAGAAAAACAGAAACAGATTACCAAAACATTCATTGCTACATATCATATCGTAATATTTCTAGCTAAAGTATGTGGTATCATTCGATTCGTCTTTCTATTACCCTTCCAAAAATGTCAAAATATTTAAGGCGTTCTACTTGAAATAAGAAAGTTGACGTAACTTCCGGTGATTTGAATAGGTGGTACTTCAAGACCTTGCCGAATATAATTTTCTTAATACTACCAAAATTGTACATAGTAATTTTATCCTTAAATAGCGCTGTACGGTTGAATCCAACCCACTAATAAACTGTTAGTACACGAGGGTGGATCAGTAAATACCCGTGTTTGAAGATAGGCAGCGTTAATGAGGGATGTTGACATTACTATTGTGCACTGCCATCTTTCGAGCGACGCCGTACAAAATTTCAGGCGGATTCATAGTTAGTTCCGGTTTGGCAGTCATTTGTATAAGACGTATTCAGTATTTTTGTATAAAATGGAAAAGGAACAATGTCATTTGGCAATTCGTTTTCTGTTTTTGGATGGAAAAATATGCTGAGAAATTAAAGCGAGGTTGCTGTGTATGGGGACTATCTATCACAATACTGTTAGATAGTAATTCATTAAAACATGGGCGTACATCGGTTTTTAATGAGGAGCGCAATCGTTAACTTTTCGAAGAAAGGACGCACGATCACGAGGCATTACTACAGTGAATTAGTGGACCGATTCGACAAAAAATTTAAGAAGAAACTACCAAATTTTCCGAAAGAAAGGTGTTGTTTCACCACAACAATACACCAGCCCGCACATCCGGAGTTGTATGCCAAATTGTATGTATTGCGCTATGAATTACTAGGTGGATGGGGCCACCTTACTCGCCCGGCCTGGCTTCCTGTGACTTCTTCTCATTCCCCAATGTGAAAACGTGACTCGCAGGGAAAAAACTCAAATGAAGAGGTCATTACTAAAAGAGAAGCATATTTTGAGGAATTTGGAAAAATTTATTCTTTAAGGGATTAAAGAAATGGCAGGACCGTTGGGAAAAGTGTATCTTACTAAAACAAAATTCCACCTAATCTCCTACAGTAAATAATTTTTTTAAGAAAATTTATGTCTTCATTCATAACACAGGTGTTTATTGATCCAGCCTCGTATTTATGTTATACTGGATTATTTTTAAAACCTCTTCTATTTGCTTACCTGGCTGCTTTTCATTCCAAGGATGCTTCTTCACTATTTTCCACTATTGATGTACAAAAATAAACATTTTGAAGAATTATCTTAGGTATAAAATAATCATAAAATAAATCATGCGCTGTGATCTTTAGACATTGTATGACAGTGAAAGTGTTGTTTACGAATCCTTTGACTGTCGCACTTCTTGCAAAGAAATAACGGAAATTCTAACGATAAACACGCGAATGCGTCTCTTATTTTTAAAATGCAGTCTACTGATTACTAATTGCCTCCTATTTAGATTATAATTTATGTCCGTTGGCGCCGTTGCTGATTTTTTGTTTTTATTTTCAGAATATAAATACAAAATTTGTCCCAGATAAGGGCTATATGTTGCTCTTATTTCTAGATAATTTTGTTTGCAAATTACTTGGAGCAAGTAATCTGCATGTTAAGCATTTTTAATGTCCAGTGACACATAAACGGAATATGACCTCAATACTGGAAAGTCATCTACAATTATTTTATTAAAATTTAATCACTGCGTAAAACCAGAAAGGTTTAAGATTTATAGCGTTATGAATTGCCATTATCCGTATGATATCCTTGTAGTTATAAAAATATTGAAATTAGATTAAATATGAAAGCGATTCCAAAAACTACGACAAAATAGATTGAAAATAAAACGTATTATTTCAATTATGTTAGCTTCGTTCCAATCATCATTAACCAAGTCCTTTAAGAACACTCCAATGTTTTCTTTAGCGGACATTATTAAAGGATAATAAATATTAAAGGATGATACCGATTACATCAACTATCGACAAATAGAAAGAAGTTTCAATAATATCTGGCTTAAACTGCCGTCAACACGAAAATTATGTCAGAAAATGCAGAAAATAATAAAATGAAAGCGAATCCAATGATTCTAGCATGAGGGTCTCCACATACCATTGAGGTTGTTCATTAACAAATATCTTACACTGAAGAACAAAATACTGTACAGCTGCCAGAGATGTAGCCAAAAGTAAACAATACAAATTCGTGTGCGTATATAAAGGTTTGCTCCAACATATATATATTTAGAAAACTCTGAGTTTACCGTCGAATACTTGCGCAGTATAGAAAAAGTATTCCAATTAACGCATTGCGCAACTGCTGAACGGTAAATTCATGGTTTTCTAAGTGTGTTGCATATAACTTAGGATCGAAAATTTGTGCTAATACTTTCTTCCGGAAGCGATGCTGGTGATCTCTTATTAACGGTTCAATAGTTCTACTTTATCGGGTAATTGTTTCTATTCAACTTATGTGTATGTGGGAAACCACGGGCATTATGAAAGTGATTCAAATTGTGTAGCGATTGCGGTGTTGTCAGTAATTTGTAAGTCAGTAAATTGTCAGTAAAGTATTTTCAGATTTTAAGATACTTGACGTACGTTGTCTTTGCATTCTTGCTTTTAATGTTATTGCGTTGATGAAATAACCTAACTAATGACTTCTTCAAGACTGACGTTCTAACGACCGCCTTTCTGGTGCTTATTTAAAGAGTTTTGCATGTATATAACTATATTGCCCCATTAACAACTGGACTGATAATTGAGTTTTACTGCTGATGATGATAACTTGGCTATCGAAACGTGCGTCCAGTACAAGTTAAGTATTGTGGTAAGGGTTTTAGTGAACTGTTTCAGTGGACTGATAACATAAATTATCCATTAAGAAAACGAACTACAGCCTCGAGTCTGAATCATACCTACTTCGCAGTTCTTTATGGCAGGCGGTATGTGCTGTGGTATTTTATCCCAAGCAAACTGTAAGGCACATTGTACCTCAGATAGGTGAGGCAGAATAAAGAGAGATTTTTAAAAACCCCGGAATTGTGTTGTGTCGTTGGGATGTGGTGGGGATGCTGTCGGCCATGCTCCAGGCCCATTAGCATTTAGTAGTAATGGAGCGGTGAACCCCACAGCATCGCGCGTGCGCTGTCAGTGCGTTCTATCTAAGCGGTAATTCTTACGAGCAGGCGCGTCGTGCTTTCCGCAACCATCGCAATCGATCGGTACCATCTGCCTGTGCGATTAAAACGTGGATTAAGGACTTTGAAGAGACTTCGTCAACGATAAAAATGAAACCTGAGGACCAAAAGCAGTGCGTACGCTTTTTCAACGGGACGGAGCAAGCTCCAACATAGCGGGAGTAAATATATTGTTAATTGTTTACAGACAAATCACGTGCTCTCCCGAAATGAGAGACCCCCACAACGTGCGACCTTTTCTTATAGGGTTACCTGAAGAGTAAAATGTAACACCACGAACAATTGAAGCCCTGACGGAACGAATCCGACAAGAAGCGGTTCAAATCCCACTAGGAACACTGCGAAATGTGATGAGTGATGAATAACGTTAGAGCCCAGCTAGAAAGATTTGTATGCCTGTACGGACATCATCTTTCCGGAGATATTTTCAAAAGTTAGTTGCTTTTATTTTGACAATTACTTTTAATAGAAAAATAAAACACAAGAAAACACTTGGTAACTGTTTCACAAAAGTAGTATATTCAGTCGACAATTGTTTTGGATTTTGCTCCATTATCAAGATATACCGGGTGATCCAAGATGGGTGGAGAGGTACCATATATGAGGAATTAACAGTCGTATAGTTGTGGAAAAAAAATCTTCATAAGAAAAGGCCAAGAAAAAATGTTGGAAATTATTTTTAATATTTCTACCGCTGGGGAGCGTAACCACTATAGTCACAAGAAAAAGAATTTTTCTAGAAAATATACCCATATAAGTTGTCAAATAGATCTTATCGTCGTAGAGCTAGTAGAATTTGGAATCCTTTTCTGCAGAACAGAAAATAAAAGCTCGAGGGAAGGGGATATGTTTTATAATTAAATTGGCTGTAATTTTGGTTTTGAATTAACCGAATTTGATAAACAAGATCTCATTTGAAAGAGGAAGCTTTACTGATTAATATAAAAAAAAATAACCATGACACATTGATCCTCAAAGCCATCGCTAGAGGGCGTCATTTGGAACTCGGAGCAGCGGTCGACCAGCCAAAGCGCTATATGTCAAAATAGGCCTAAGGCAGGAAGTGTTACCAACAGTTTGGTACTTAGGTCCAAAGAAAGACCGTTAATATGTTCCTGGCCCGTAGATATTTGTTTGGCCCAATTAATGTAGAGACTCCAAATAAGACGCTGGTCTAGGAGTCCTAAATATTTCACCTAGGGACTCCAGGGAATTCTCACTCCGTCAGCCGTTAACAGATCGTATGCAGGCTTGCGCCGACGTGCGAACCTGACAGCCACGCTCATGTCTCCGTTGACCCTCAATTTCTATTTCGCAAGCCACTCGATCAACGAATTCAGGGAACTTTGAAGTCGTCTATGAATAAGACCCTCATCTCCGCACGATGTATAGTTAGCGGTGTCATCAGCAAACATAGAGAGCTCTACGGCCGGTGTACGGGGCACATCCGCGGTGTAAGCAAGGAACAGCTCCGGCTCCAATAATGCTCTTGGAGAACGCCAGATAAGAGAGATCGCTTAGAAGACACCGCTAAACCGGACCTGATCGAGGAAGTTCGTCCTCGCAGGTACGAAGTCGTCAAGCCAAACCTGCTTATTTTGTATAGCAAGCTGCCATGCCACACCGAATCAATAGCCCGAGAGGCATCCAAGAACACCGCACTCACTATTTCCCTACGTTCAAACGTATCCGTGATATATTCTGTCAGACGAAGCAATTGGAAATCCGTGAAGAGCCTAACTCGAAACCCAAACTGCTCGTCCGGCGGCAGGTCCAGGACAGATATTTTGTTGGGCAATCGAGCTAGAATTATTTCTTGGACGATCTTGGACAAAGAGGACAGAATACAAGATTCTTATATGCAATTTCTTATTTAGCTCGTTAAATTTAATTCGTCTAACATAATTCTAATAGGAGTGTAAAGATCATATTTCAATATTATCTACTTAAAGAGTGAACTGTTTCCCTTCGCAGATGTCTTATTCGTACAATATTCTGTATGTGTTTTTGAATTGAAATTTTCATCAATAATCGTTCTTAGATGTTATATTTTTTCTAGTTCTTTTCTATATAGATAACATTTCTTAGTAACATACTTTGCGGTGCATCTTTGATTTGATAATTTGAGTTTTTAAAATAACAAAAAAAATTATAATTCGGTTTGAACAACAAGATACTTTATAAGAATTATTTCTTAACTCCATGCATATCTCTGTGATTTAAATAAATCTTGCTCTCTGTGTGAGTAAATCTGTCATTAAATATTGTCGTGTTATCTAATTGCTATATTATATCACAGTTTCTATCATTTTTCCCAGAAATTTCAAATGGAACGACCTAATTATTATACCACATTTGGAAAGTAGATTAAATTTCAAAGAAAAAATTTTAAAGAAGCAATTTAATATATCTATTAGTGCTTGAATTGTTGTTTTGCGAATGATTTATCAAATACTGTTATCCTAAGTCATGTCAAATACTCTGCTTTTCCATTAGTCATCGTAAAATATGACAAAGTATTACTGTATTGAGTCCGTAGAGTAGTATAACTTTTAGCTAGTAAATTGTGATTCCTTGAATGCATATTTTCCCAATCCGAACTGAGCACAATTATCAAATGATCTCATGCAAAAAATTATAGCTTTTACGTTCTTTCCTAGTGTTCTTTGACTTCAAGAAAAATTATCTTGACGAACAATATATTTTCCATGAAATATAAGTCTTATGTATATGCTCAATTCTCTTGATTCCTCTCCAAAAGTTACATATCACCCACTTAGATATAAATATCGAGCGATCTGTTTACATCAAAATAAACACCAGACATTCATTTACACATATTTTTCATCCAATGTCGCACATTAAAAATAAAATCGATCGCGGATAGGATTTATTTATAGGCTTACGACAACCACGATACACAAATTCCAAGCTACACACTTGCCAAACAGTCCATGACTGGAAAATGACGAAACCGCTGGCTGCCTCGTAAATTCATTTTCGCCCGTTTCTCAAATAGTACTTCAACTCGATCTGTCTTACAAAAAGCGAAAGCATATAACGTCGGCGTTCCGTTGGGTCACTAGAGCAAACATTAAAAACCGCGAAAAACAAATAGCTTGCGAGACGTTTAAGAAGTCTTAACTCGATATGCGTAAGCAATCGGTCAAGATGCTTAGTCAATTATAGAAGATGGTATTGTGAAATGAAGATTTAATGGATTTGTGGAGGAAGATCAAAAAGAAATTCTCTTGCTGTTTCTTTCTTTCAATTCGTCCTAATTAATGGAACTTCTCATTTATGATGTATTCTTAAAGCTGCACGATTGTGGATTACTAATAGCTGACACCAGTAATAAAAAAAAAATCTTCTTCATGGAATTTTATTATTCTACCGAATGTTCCAAATGGCCGTTTCCGTAAAATCAATTTTATGTGTTATTTGGGTATATTGGTTTTGAACGGTAAATTTTTCGAAGGCAATGAAAATGTTTACTTTATGACAAAATTAACCGTCGTAAAGCCCAGTATATTGCAGACATGTACATACATAGAAAGAACCATCTTAACAACTTTCGTGCTATTTCCCATGGGAATATGTTAAACAAATATCTCTCTAGATAAAATCTCAGTACATAATTTAGTATTCTACAAGTTATTGCTTCATTACACTGTTATGCAATTCCCAATTGTAAACCAAGATCTTCTAAAATATTTCGTATATTGGTAAATAGGCATGATATTTAAATATGTATCTAACAGTGATAATAGTCTTAATTGTAGTGTATAGTATGTAAGAATGGAGATAAGTACATTTAGATTAAATTGTGTTCTTCTCAAAAATTAAATAATTGCAGACATCTAAGATCTTTTACCATTTATCTCTTATATTAAAGGACACGTTTCATTAAATCTGATTGTTGGTAGCACCAATGTCGAGTTACTGTCGTGAATTGCCTTCCATTATTTGATTCTCTGTCGAAAGGTTCAAACGAACTGTGGTTGAGGCAATTTCGTCATTAGTTCATTAATGTTCAATTCCTTGGGAAAATGCTAGTAATATTGTGGTGGATTACAATTTAAAAAATCTACTTTATAATACTCTTAATTTAATATACAGGCTTATCCAAATTAACGGTCCACTATTGCTGCCTCCGTTACTACTGGTCCTACGAAGTCGGTTAAATTAGCAAACTATGTACGATAGTAGAGTTTTATATAGTATAAGTAAAGCAGATCTACTACTTACAAAATTCCTTAAGATATAAAACAAAGCGACCGGTTTCGAGCTATACGCTCATTCCCAGGCCAACCAGAAGGTACAAAAAACAAATTATAAACTAAACTTTCTTTTATATATTAAAGAATTTTGTGAGTAGCAGACCTATTTTACTTATACTATATATTATGAATAACTCACACGGAGTCACCATCGAACATATAGTAGAGTTTTTGCTGCTGGTTAACATGCAATTAATAGAAAAACGATTGAGTAACGTATTGCTACAGTTTCAGAGTCTAGTTTGATTATCGAACGGACAAGCTCAGATTTAAATCTGAATTCCTTTAAGAGCATCAGAACTTAATAAATAATAATTTCGTAAATAAAATTCTGAAAACTGTAGTTAAATAAAAATGCATTTATTGTTAAAAGCATGAAATATTGAGAAAATAAATTCAAGTATTATAGTATATAGTTCATGATTAACAGCAATAATATTTCCAATTACGACGGTAAGATCTACGAGGGGTGAAGCAAGGATCTAATAAAACAACGTAGTTATAGTGTTATTAAGTTTTTGGTGAAGGCGTGGTTTGCACACGAGCGGATTCTTCACGACGGCGACGACCCGGTATTCGAACTCCTGGGTAATGATAAGACGATTGTAAATTGGGCAGCCACTGAATGCAAATCGGTTGCCTCGCTGGAGGATAAAGAACTCCTCAAGAACCACTCAGAATTTCCAGGAATCGTACGTGTACAGACTCTGGCCTTCGAATTAGGACCACTTAAAAATATTATTATTTTGGGGTAAAATTAAAGAAAAACTATTGGCAATGTTATTATTTAATTACATATAACATGCAAGTAGGTATAATTTGAACATATATTTACTAATATTTGCTTGTTCCTCCTGTATGTTTTATTATTTCCGCAATCCTTTTTGGCATACTACCTTTTTACTGGCTTTTTATTGCTTTTTTTTTTAATTTCGTCCCTATTATACCATTCATCTTCAATATGTTGTTGTAATTCTTCCTTTGTAGTTGAGTTTCGTGTACTTACGATTTTTTCAAGACATTCCACACATTTTCAATTGCGTTTATGTTTGGTGAATTGCCTGGCCAAGATAGCACGCATAGATTTTTAGATTCAAGGTATCGCATGAAAGTATATTGTCCTCGAGCCGAATCCAATGAACTTCAACTGTTTTTTTATATTCTTTGACCCATTGAAATCGTGTCACTTTCATTTTAGGTGTTATTCTTGGCATCTTTGCCAGACGGACTGTTTGGGCTGATATTTATATACCTTCTCCACTAAGAATTTTATGAACACCCTTAGTGAATAAAAGAACGATGTTCTGTAGCCACTTTTACTATGCGACGATCATCTCTTACAGTTGTTTTGCGTTTGCCGGCACAGTATGTTCTGCCACTACTTGCGCTAGGAATATTCTCCTTAATTAATTTCGCGATTCTCAGAACAGTTTGATGTGGTACACCCTCTTTGTGTGCAACTGTACGTTGAGAGAACTCTCCCGCCTCTAAAAGAGCAGAAATTCGTTTTTGGTCTGTGCTTAAATCCTTCTTCTTTCCCATTATAATAATAATTGACCGCGAAAATAGACGCACACAAATAAAATTAAAACTCTTTGAAATGTAATTGAAAATGCGTGGAATGTCTTGAAAAACAGCGTAAGTACACGAAACTCAACTACAAAGGAAGAATTACAACATATTGAAGATGTATGATATAATAGCAACGAAATTAAAGAAATAATAAAAAGCTGCATTGGCAGTATGCCAAAAAGGATTGAGGAAATAATAAAACACAAAGGAAGAACAAGCAAACATATGTTATATGTAAATAATAATAATATTGCCAATATTACCAACTGTTTTTTTTTTAATTTTACCCCAAAATCATAATATTTTTAAGTTGTCCTAATTCAACGGCCAGGTAGTATGGTTCCAAATTCAAACTATTCAAGTTTATGACAAATATGAACTGATAAAAAATCTCTATGCAAAATTATCAAAGTGAAATAGGAATATTCATTGCAGTGACAAAGACACATATTTGATTCCAATGTAAATTATTTTGCGGTAGTAGCGTTGGGGACTCAATACACTACTAACTACTCGATCGAGCATGCACTAAATGATACGAATTCTAATTAAAAATCATACACAACTAGAAATAACACCAAATAGCCATACAAAGCAGTTTAAATTAACAACGAATGATCCTAACTATAGTTCGTGATGTTAAACAAAGAAATAAGAGCTTAAGATTCTTAACTCACATTAATAGAAGTGCAGTTGACACGCTGCTCGGCGGAGTTCAGAACAATTGACGGGGTTCAGTCGGGGAATTCTCGTTCGGATGGATGAAAATGACCTCGATGACAGTGGGCTCGGAACTATAAGGGGGTGCTAATCGGGAATCCGGGATGAAAACCAGTAATATATCGGTACCATGGTACGTATTCTAGACGATCTGCTCAAATTTCAAAGAATCTCCTATAGAAAGATCGACAGAGAAGATGCCTTGAGTGCTAAATATCATACAGGCGTGTTATGCCACTTGGCAAATGCGTAGCACGCAAAGGCTGCAAGTCTCTAGGCAATTGTGCCCGTGTACGGATATTACTAACAACCAACAAGGCTCCAGAGAGTATAAATAGTTAAATGTGTGGCTAATTTTAAGTTGTGGTTGGCCAAAATCTGACAATCCTTTAAGAATCGAAACAGAAATACATTTTTGGTGATTCACTCACTGCGTAATATTTGAACAGGGTGTGATGAGTCAAAATTATGAAAAAGAATATAAAATTGATATCTCTACGCCGACGCTAGGTGAGGATGCGGATAAATAACTACATAAGTAAATATCTATGTAGAATTGATACCCTACAAAATTTACAAAATTATACTTATATTGAATGTTCTTTAAAGGTAAATAAATAAATATTGATGAACATACAAAGTAGCAACAGAATTTGTTTTCTAAGCGGTAAACCAAATTTTTTATCAGAAATGATGGACGAAGAAACAAACAACAGGACCCCTTTCCTCAATATTCTAGCAATAAGAAATAGAAATAAATTAGAAGTAGAATGTCGGTGCCGACATATGCGTGTAGCTTTGCGTTGTAGACTGTGATCAGATCTCGGATTATCGATCACTCTGCTTGTGGATAAATGTACAATTAAATTATGAAGGCATGGGAATTTAAAAAACTATCACATTTTAATGAATTTAGATTTAGAACGTGCGTCCAGTGATAGTAAAGTATTGTGGGAGGAGAGATGGTGGAGTGTTTCAGCATTCTATTCACGAAAATTGTTGTAATACGTACACGAAAATATTTTATTTCAAATTTGCTGCATGACTTAAGCATATTATGCAAATTATACCATTTGCCGGTCAATTACGGTCTCATTAGATAACAAGTGCAAGGACATTGTTGCAATAATCGTTAGAGATAATTGATGATTATTCTGGTAACAACAAATGTTATTTCCGGGCGCCACATAAGCACTAAGCGCCCATCAAATGCACTTGACATTTGTCAACAAAACTCCCAGCGATAGCATTGCGTAAAATTAATTGTAATCATCAAAACTTCCTCGTGATGTACAAAGCCTTTTTTATAATTTATTGTGTTAGGAATGCGAGCCACGCGATCAACATGTCACATCAAAAAGAAGTTGCGCGTTAAATTAGAATATTTGAACGCGGTTAAATGGACGCACGCACTATTAGACACTATTTTCGATGTCATCATAAACGCTTGTCTTAAATTAGTTGTTTCAAGTCGAAGATATATTTGTTCTTTTGCGGCAACGGCTTTTTAGGGATGTGGGCTCGTGCCATCGTCGTATTCTCGCGTAGAAGTTAATTAAAAAACGTGGCAAATGAAACCATAAAACTGTGTATACTGTTGATCTTAACGACGTCAATATAGTAGCGTACCACACAAGACGATGTATTTCGTTAATTACGTCTGTCGTTGTGGTTGAAATTGAATTTGCATTTAATTTTAAGTAATAAGCAGATGTTTTGACATGCGATACGAAATTTACGATACTGCGGCGTAATTCGACGCAGGACTATATGGGTGCTGTGAAGGATAAGGTCAAGTATTTGTTATAATTAGACGGTACTTGTGGACGGAACATGGACCATAAAAATTTTATCGATGCTTTTATTAGGCAGGTAGCTATATAAAATTAATTTATCTTTGCTTCTGAGGGTATATATATATATATATATATACAGTTTTGGGAAAATTAAAATTACTGAAGAATAAATTAAGCTAGAACGGGAAGCAAGTAACATACGGTGTAGCGCAGTTGGGCCAGCTTACCTGCGAAATGTACTGCTCGAACGCAGGACACTAGATCTCATAGCTCATAGTGGAATTGGGCCAAGAGACAACTTTAACACCGACGCGGGTGGTATTGATTATACTTATTTGAAGAGTATGTGTAATTAGAAATAAATTGTAACATATTTTTTTAATAAAATCATATATCATATCAATAGAAATACAAATTCACATTACATTACACTGGGGAACAGCAATTTCGTTGTCTTAAATCTGTGACTTGTTTTCAATTAACTTTTGGCCTCTGGATCAAAAAATAACCGCAGTTTTTGTCAATCACGTCAACCCTTTTTTAAGCTACGGGAACCCCTCAAAAGTCATACAAATTGTGCATATAAAGGAAAATAAAAAAACATCCCCAAATATACTGTTTATAAAGAATAATTTTTTTCCATACAAAGGCTATAATAGTTACTGAATTTAAAAACGGTTATAAAAATAGTTTTTTTTTATCGAACGGTAATTACATATTAAGGCAAAAATTTTCGCTTATCGTTTTTCGGACATTCTTTGGTAGACATTCTCGTTTGATGCTCCAAAAAAGGGCACCCAAATCATATGTACATCCCATCTACCTTAAACCGTGCCCTTCCATGACCTCTAAATCCTGGTGAAATCGCCTACCCTGCTCATCACTGATTTGCCCCCAAGATTTTTGGGGAAGTTAGCAAGATGGTTTGGAAAAAATGCAATCTGGTGTTCATGTTGAAACCCCAGCAGTTTGAAGCTCCCCCAAAAAAGTTGCTAGAAAATTTTTGGGGTAATTTGTTTTGTGTATTTCCAAGAAAATTTTAACAATGTTTTTGAATCCCAAACCCAACATTCTTTCAATTTCACATTGTTGGGGGAAATGTTCATTTTTAAAACAAGCTCCCGAATCTGGGGGGGACCATAAAAAACCCCGGCCTTTATCTTTTCAAATGACGGGCTGGGAAATGCCGAAATAAATACTTGAAACATTTCCCCTTCAATTGGCAAAGCTTTAACGAATTGTTTATAGACCCAATTTTATATGCAGGGGGAACTAAAATTTGTTTTTTCTGTCGACTTTTGGCGGGATGTACAATGTTTGGGATGGGGGGTTTTCCCCAGGCGTTTCGGGAAAAACCAAATTTCGACTGAACCCAATGCTTCTCACGAGTTCTGCTGTCCCACATACAAAAAAAGCGGGGATATTTGGTATACCTGCGTTGCTGACCAAAAAGGGAAGCAACCTTTTAAAGGTCAACACAAAAAATTTCCTTTGGGGCATGGGTTTTAAAACAAATCAAAACTTTTTATGTCTTCATATTTTTTCACCAAACGAATTTTGAATTATCGGGAACTGAACCAAAAAATTTCCTTTGGGGGATAAACAGTCCCCAATTCAGTTGGTTATAGGCTAAAATTTCCCCAACTCTTCCATTAAACCATGTACGTTATGGCAAAAACATATCCATCATCATTTTAAAAGATTGTAGAAACGCTCTTTCCCCTTTGATCGAAAAGGGGATACCTTACCCCTCCATTTTCCCCAATTTTTTCCGTAGTTTTTGATGCTAAGAGCTCTAAAGGGTTTTTTTGGGAAGGCCCCAAAATTTTCGTACCAAATCATTCAACTCATGCCCAAATCCATTACGAAGGGAATCATTTTTAATTTAAAAAAAATCTTCATCGTTGGGGTCACTTTCATCTTCACCAGACTCGTTTTCCCTTTGTACCCCTTTGGCGGGGGTAATTCATTGAAAACTCCCCGGGATTTCGGCTGAATGAGGCACTT
Organism: Dynastes grantii; assembly: GCA_029619325.2. Lineage (NCBI taxonomy): Eukaryota > Metazoa > Arthropoda > Insecta > Coleoptera > Scarabaeidae > Dynastes > Dynastes grantii. The sequence goes on along the minus strand of JAROYF020000001.1, from coordinate 17,462,397 downwards.
GGGGGCTGATGGTAAAAAAAGTATACTCTATTTTTACATTTGTTTTTTTTGTTATATCCTGACGTTTTCACTATACAAAAATAACAATCTCGGAAAGACCGGGGTCTCGCCAAATCATAGGTTTTACCATGGAAAACTTTTGACGTTCCCTTGGTCCACATCCGTAAACCCTCAACAACTTTCCTTAACCCTTTTGGGGGGCCCCTGATTTTCTTTTACACCAATTTTACTTTTTAAAAAAGGCAAAAAAGATCGTCGACAAAAAGTAATGATGTTTGTCCTTTTTACTGTGGGAAAGCTAAAACTGCCACATATGTAACAAAACGAATAGGGGGTGTTTGGGGAATCCTGTCAAACTAGCAGAGGAGGGCAAAAAGGAAAAATTTCAGTTCATATATAAATAAACACTTTTAAAAACTACTTTTAACTTTGTATATAAACAAGAACCGGGCCCACGTCGGGAAAGGGCTGACAGTTTCAGAAAGGGCACAAACGTCTCACCTTACAATATCTCAAGCATAACTGAACAAGTCCAGACAAGTATAAACCTCTCACTGTTTCTATGCGTCATTTTACCCGGCGCTCATCGGAGAGGTTTTTTGGCAGCCAATAGGAGAGCAATAGTGCTTCCCATGGTTCATGCTCGATTTCGCGGGGGAGTCACATTCTCATAAGGTGTAGAGATAAAACTTGACGGGGAGAAGAAAAACCAAGTACGGTTTTGAAACCAGCATGCCCCAATTAACTATAAAAAAGCCAAAAAACCCAAACTCAACAGATATTGTGTTACAAATTGTTCCCCAGTGTTATGTACACATAAGTAAGTCTCAAGAAAAAACTGGTGCGTATTTGTAAGACACACTTTTTATAAATGGAAAGCAGTCTATTGTTTTTTCTTTTAATTTGTTTATTTGTTTTTGAATGTAATTTTGCTTCTCTCTTACATACATTGTCGCTTAAAATCTTTGTAAATTTATTACCTGTATTAATTTTTACATCAATTTCGCTGGGAAAATTTATGAGATCAATCACTTGGGGAAAAAAAGAATGACCCAATAGAAAAATTTTTAAAAATGGGTAAATGACCGGCATTTCGTTTGTTGTCCAGAACACAAGGATTGGGGGAGCTCAGACATGTGGAGGAAAACGAGAGTTTTCGCTTATATAATTATCTACCAAGTAATCCACCCAGTTTTTGACGATTTGGAAAACTATAAACTAAATCAAAAGTAAAGACATCACCGACTTCGCTTGCGGCACAAAATTTAAGTTTTTTCCAAAAAAATATCTTAAAATTTTTCCCACTTCAATTTTTACTTTATAATCAGCACTCAGTCCTAAATTTTTTTATCTTTTTGGAACCCCAAAAATGAGATAAATTCAAAATTTTTTACAAAAATTTTTTGGGGGAATTAAAAATTCGTGGGTTAATATATTGAATAAATTTTACTTCCCATGGTTTTTTTGGGAATTTTAAAAATAACCCGTTGGACATAGCGGGTTTATTCTTGTATCTTTTTCAAAATTTTTGGGTTTTTGGGTTTTTCGGGCCCCCAATTTTTTTGCCCCAGTACGAAGGGATTTTTGTATCCAAAATATCACGCATAGAAGTTTGGAAGTTCCTGACGAATGGCTTTTGCAGGCTTTTCGTACAAATCATCCAACGCCTGTCTCTTCGAGTCGTTGCTGATTGCTTGTCTATGAAGATTTCCCCTTTTCTTTGTGACTGGGGATCCCCCTTTGGGAAACTAATATTGTAGTAAATTTCACCCGGGGCTATGGGTTTGAAAGACACATTTTTACTTTTTTTACACAAAACTCCAACTGCCATTTCCATTTTTGAAACGATTCGCAACACAAAACTTGAAATTATTTAAATTCAGCAAATCCTTGCCCTTTTCGCTTAACACTTGTGTCACTTTGATCTTAACGACGTAAAGAACGATATTTTTTTTTAATTGTGTAATTTTACTGAAATTTCAGAATTTATAGTCTGCAATAGAAACGCAGTCCCTTCTTTTCATTTCAAATCATCCAATCATTGCTGTTATTGTTTCTTGTAAGCGAACATACATACTACCCTATCATTCTCCAAATTCTGCTTATTAATCACTTAATCACTTAATCGCTAATTTGACTGTTCCTGACCTAACTCTAATGTAAGATTAACATGTAGTAATGAATCTGACCCAACTGCATTACGCCCGTAACATATTATAACAAAGTAATTGATCTCATTGTATATATGTACATGCTTGAATAAAAATTTGGTAAACAATTGTTATATGCTAGCACAAAATACATGTAATCTAATAACTCCTCAACAACTTTTTTTTTTCATATCTGCACTATTAATGAGAGAACGTTAATAAAGAATATATTCAGACCTGTTTAAATTATAGCTAACCAAAAGCGGAGATTATAAAATACAGTTTCATATGCCGTTATACACCAGTAGATTTTTTAATGAGTTCCAATAACAATTAGTTACGATATGAGCATTATCCAATGTGAAAGGTTTAGAAAAAACGGAGTAGCACAATATTTCATTTGCATTCATAGGAAAGGATCACAAAACTATTTTGACCCCTACGCTAATACTTGATTTCCGTAAATGACTAAAATATTGAGTTGATAAGTAAAACACAGCCAAATGTTTCATTAATATATTTTGGCTTCCGTCGGTGAATTATGAAAATCTGTAATTTCCTTGATATATCCGACGTAATTAAATACTTGAAAAAATCTCGTCTCGGAACGGAATCGAACCTCAGACATTCCGCTTGCCAAACGGGCGTGGTAACAGCCAGAGGCGTGGCGAACGCATAAAAGTTTACACATAAAATAAAAGGTAAGAAATAAATTATAAAACGTGCTGAAACACTTACCGTTTTAAAAGTCTTCAAACTGGGTACATCTTTTAAATATTTGAATCATTAGATATGCTTCCACAGCTGTTTCAGTCAAGTGAGTACGACGTGCAGAATAAATGTGTTTTAATGCCGAAAACGATCGTTCGACAACTAGCTATGTTATATTTGCATATTTAAAATAATCTTTGAAACAACTTAATGCATGTTCACATGCACCTTCACAAATTTGTCTTAATATAAGAAAATCGGAGTCTTTCTCACAGATTTTCATATTACACACCAATTTGTTTCGCCTTCTACAGCGCATAACTGTGCGTGAACATCATTCACAATTTGAACAGAATCCACTAGCGACATCGAAAAATTTTGTAATTTTTCTATTCCCTCGGCTAGTCCGAAGTAATTGTTGTGAATAGTTTGTAAATCTCTTTTAACCTGACTATCTTGAAATATTTCCTGGCTTTTCTTGATTGCTGCAGCTTCTGTCGGATTGAATTTTGAAACTACCTTCTTTACTTGATCAAAACATTTGTTGTAGTAAAACGCAGCCTGCAACCATGTTCCCCAACGTGTAACAATCGACTGTGGTGGTTCAGGTAAATCAGAACACAGTCTGTGAAATAGTCGAGTACGTTTCAGGGACTTTAGAAACACTGTCTTTGTACTAGCAATCAATGCATTTACTAGTGGAAAACATGTAGGAATCATTTGTGCCGCAAGATTTAGAATATGGATTTTACACGTTACATGTAAGAAGTTACCACTGTGTTCTCTAAGGGATCGGTCTAAAAAACGCATGTTTGCGGCACCATCACTCATAAACATTAAAAGTTGCTTAGTTGAAACTTCAAATTTCAATGAGTTCAACACCACCTTTAAAATCTCATCGGCTGTACAATTTACAACTCTTTTGGAAGCAAGTAAGAAGGAGGATGGCGGTCGATGTGGTTCCATTGTACGTACCGTTACATTAACCACAAAATGTTTTTGACGATCTGTTGTTTCGTCCACGCACAACCACAGTTTTTTATCTTTCAATTCCGTTTTCATTCTTTTTTCTATATGTTCATGAGCAAATGGCACTTCATTTCGTATCGATGTCCGGCTTGGTAATTTACAGTCCGCGTATTTATTCCAGAAGGAGACAAATACTTCTTTGTCTAGTTGACGAAATGATAGATTACATAAAATAAGAGTAACACATAAATCAAATGTAAATTTTTCTTGGTCTCGTATGCCACTTTTTGCAGAAGAATGCTGTTTGCTTTCGATGTGACGTTGACAATGGCTTCTGGACCAACACATTAAAGGGATTTTACAAACTAGACATTGGTCATTTTCGCGACGTACCTAACTGCGACATTTTTAAAACAAACATAAGCGTACAATTACGAAATAAGTTACGACAGCCTACATATACACAGAACTACTCGCATACAGCATCGATTTAATACTGACGCTGTGAACGCGTGAAATAAATAATCGCCGACACCGCACCACATATCTACTACACTGACTGTTACCGCTACTTGCCCAGACTACTAATTAATTAATGTATTTTGGGTTCCGTCAGTGAATTACGAAAATTTTCTGGGAATTTCCGACGTAATCCCTTACCGAGACGATATTTTTCAAGTATTTAATTACGACGGAAATTTCAAGGAGATTATAGATTTCATAATTCACCGACGGAAGCCAAAATATATTAATTAATTAGTGTACGTGGCATGTAAGAATTAAAAATTATCTGTCGAAATATTATGATATATTCGCAGATAAAATAATAACTAGGTATTAAAAAGTGAACGTTTCTGGTACCAAGGTCCCCGTGGTGTAGTGGTTAGCACGACCGTCCGGCAAGCGGGGGTGTTAGGTTCGATTTCTTACCGGGACCAGACTTTTTCAACTATTTAATTACTTCGGAAATTCCTAGGAAGCTAAACGTCTGTTTCAGAGATTTTTAACGGTACCATCAACCAAAAGTAGAAATGAGGGCAAACAAAAAAAAAACGGTGATAATATGTTTAAACACGATAAAATATGTTTATAACGAGCAAGATCTACTTTATTGTTAGTGTTACAGATATTCAAAAATGTTGTCCATAACTCAATACATTTTTGACTGTTGCTAATTAAACTCTATGTACCATTGTAGATAGTATTGTGTAGCAAATACATATCTAACCTCATTTTCAAAAAGGCTCAATAGCCCAGAGGTAAGGGGACCTGTGCCTGACTGTGGGGATCTAGTAACAGATATTTCTAGTGGGTCCGGTACAATCTCAGATCACCATTCGTATGTTGGAGAAACAATCAACTGAGCTTCACCCTTTACGACGAAGAGCTACTAGTACCAAAACTATGGAGCACCTTACACACGCCATTTACACACAAACTTTAAGCTTATAGACCCCGTTGAGCCGTTACCACACAGAAAAAAACGAGCTCTATAATATTTAAAATTAGAAGGTCTTCAGATTCTTTATTCTGCTGTATTACATTTTTGACAGCTGCAGTCATTTTATGGGGAAACTAGCTTTTCTGTCAAAAAGTCAAAATGAACTATGTTGAATAAAATTCTAAAAGTGACATCTTATTAAATGTTACCTTTCGAAAGGTAAAAGTAGCAATAAAAGCTCAAGTACATGAAAGTTAATACAAGGATAGCGTTTTTACAAACGACCAATTACTATTTTTGTAAAATTTGACAGTAATTATTGTTGAAGCAGTGACAGTATGGACATCGATCGAATAATTTGTCAACAGTGTTAAAAAAATGCAATTGTGTGAAAAAAATGGAAATTTCACGAGAAGGTTTTCGTTGGATGATTTTTACGATTTTAGTAAAGCCCTAACATAACAACAATGCCTCGAATCGCTTCGATCAACTTTCGGTAATGAACCATCAGAAAAGACTCTTTACAACTGATTTGCAGAATTTCGTCGTGGTTGTAGTTCCGTCAGTGATGAATTTCGTGAAGGTCGACCAGAAAACATCCACGCTATGTGCAATATGATTGAAGAGGATCGGCATGTAACTCACCGTGAGATAAAGGCATATCTAAAACCGCAGTACATTCGATTTTGCATGAACATTTAGGTGTGAAAAAGATCTACTCCCGATGAATTCCGCATAATTTCACCCAAGCACAAAAATGGCACAATTGGTGTAAGGAAATATTCAAAAAATTCGACAGAGGAACTTCAAAATCCGTAACAACATCGCAACAAGTGACAAAACTTGGATACACTCGTACAAGCCGGAAACTAAGCATCACTTACTTGTTTGGGTGTTCCCAGATAAACCGAATCCAATAAAAATTGGAAGAAAATGATTGTCATCGATAAAATCAACAAAAAAATGCAATCGACAACGTCACATCATCCAAATTCACCTGATTTATTGCCTAGCGGCTTCTTTCTGTGCCTGAATGTCAAACAAAAAATCTAAGGACAGCGGTTTTTATCACCTCAAGAAACTGTTGAAGCCTTCAAAAACCATGTTTTAGAGATGCTACCTTCAGAGTAGAAGAAATGTATCGAAAATCGGTTCGAATGCATGCAAAACAGTATAAATCTAAATGGCGATAAAGAAAACGATTTACAATTGTTTTTGTAAAAACTAAGTATCCCCCGTAGAATTAACTTTCAGCTCTTAATTTTCACTATAACCACCCTTCCTGCTAGACTAGGAAACCTTTCTCTTCACACATTTAAAGTATATTTAAAACAAAATTTAGGTGATAAGCATTAGTACACATTAGAAAAATTTAATAATTCTGTATAATATACTAGCTTTCGTTTGGTGTTCTCTTGCTTTCTTATTGGCGTTTTCCACTAGTTTTGCAAAAAGAAGCTATTATTATTGATTGTATTTCTCTAGAAAAGTTATTATATTAAAGTATTCCCCATAAAATAACTTGTAGCAATCTTCCCCTCATCCCACTTGAAGCTTTTAAGATGAGGTTGGGGTTAGACAACCACCCTAGCAGGCCCAATATTGATGTTTAAATGTGCTCTGAAGGAAAAAAATCAACACATTTTCTTTAATGCAGCGGTAAGAATACTATACCCTACTAACTTATAGTTGTATACCGATTAGGAAAATGCGAAATTAGCCCTATCGTTACCCCGTCCTCGCTCTCAAGCGGGCAATAGATGGCTCAAGGTTACCGATGTGGTTAGTTACGAGGTAGACTGCCTTATGTGCGGACGATCTTAGTAAGAATTTCTAGAGTATTTATTTTTTTTTTCTTTCATTTCATCAGAATCTGTTTTTATTTTCGTCTTTGGAATTTCTTATTAATTTCGTCTAAACTTCGTAGCAACAACAAGAAACAATCATTTCCAGGGACTTCAAATTATTACGTGCGCTTTTCGCACAGTAGGTCTACATCTCAACATTGTTCCAAGTGGACTAGCATCTCCCGCATCGAATTGCTGGGATATCATTCAGTCCCCTCCACGCTCTCTCGCATGTACGGCGAGAGAGCGATGAGGGGATACCGATATAGCTAATTTCTCATTTTCCCGATCTGTATAGTTGCATGTAGCACCTAACCTTATATTCTTTTGCAATAAATGACTTACTTATGGTGTGATATTGTTTATAACAGATCATTCTTGAGTTACCACTTGAATTATATTGACATGTAGAATTGAATTAGTCAAACATGAGTCATATTCTGGTCTAATTCTAACCCAAGGGAAATTTTATAAATATGTGCTTCCAAAAAAGCGCTATTTCAATTAACAACAAGATAGGGAAACGATATTATAAACTTTTCTTAATCATTTCAACGTTTAATTCGCAGCTTATAAATTCAACAACCTACTGCAGCATAAATATTTTCTAAACCAAATATTATACAAAACCAAAAATAATTATCTAGTTGAAATCTAATTGAAAAAAGAAAACCAATGAAAATGAACAAAGCAATTAAAGACAGAACCTCATTGACAGCGGCAGCTAACATTCTCTCAATAAGAATCCAATTTTCGAACAGACAAAATTGACTGGTAGGCACCCATAGACCGCAGACTAATTAGCCATCATTGTTCCTAGTTGCTCGAAGCAATGACAGATAAGGCATTACTCCATGTCGTAATCGTCAAGTTTCCAGTTAGTTAAATCGTTTCAACGAAAGAATTGACAAACAAACGAAATAACTGCGTTACAAAACTTCACCGCCAGCTCCTAATTGGATTGGGCTGAAGCGAGCAATAGAAGAATTAATAAGGGCCTACTTTGTAATTTTCAAGAAGAATCTAAGGAATATACTAATACTGCCTCACACTTGGTGCTAGGTGTTTGATCTTACGGTTTGAATTGAAAAATTACACCAGCTTCAATACCTTAATTTGTAGGCAATCCATTGAAGTTTAAATATAAAACTAAATAAAGAAGAACTGAAGTAAATTTGTGTAACACTTACGACAATTGAAAAGTCTTCAATGAACAAAATTATCTAGTGACTCCAAAATGCGTATAGTACAAATTTCAAATTAATGTGATTTTTTATCGGAGTAGTTAATATCTTGACATTATATTTAGACTATGAATGGAACGATATTTGAAAACATTCGTTCAAAAACAACATTAACTGTAATCAAACATCTTAAATATAGCTCCTCCGACAACAAGAAGATTATAAACATAATTTAAAAAATTAATTTGTTTGCCATAGTATGTAAACTTTAACCAGTAACCCAGAGTCAAGGTTTGCAGTATATACATATAAAAAATATCGCCAAACATATTGCTGCGATAAAATGGTTGCGAAATCAAGCGACTCCTTACTTTAATTGACACATTAAGAACAAATTTTATTGCATTTATAAATATACTACTAATAACTATTAGGCTATTTATTTTTTAATATGCGTGATATGCGATTACATTTTTTTCGATAGCTACACACACATTGGTATTCAATACACTTGGTAGAATATATGTATACAGTGTGGTCATTATATCTTGATAACATTTTAATGCGCCGGAACTCGTTTATTTTTCAAGTTATAGAAATGAACCAAAAACCAAATTACAGGATTATTTACAAAGTTTTTGTTAGTGCTCAGAAAAAATAAATGACTATTCATTTTATAAGATATATACAAACCTTTATTTTTTAAAATGGAACATCCTATACATTTTTCATTAGTCGGATAGTATCTTTTTTCTGATTTCAAAGATATAACATATTTTATGTTTTAATGAAAGTGTGCCATGGAAAATGAACGTACTCTCAATATACAGTACACACTCTTTAATCCGATGGTCCGAACAAGACTTTATAATTCGAACAAAGTGCAGTTTAACGAACGTCGTTCGGATTGTAGAGTCGGCTGACAATATGTGGCTAATTCCACGACCGTTTCGGGGAAATTCCTTTTGTGAGCCGAAAGTATCGAAACAGTAATTTATTATTAGTAAATTTTGATATAAAATTTAAAACAAGATAGATTATATTTCTTTCGAACAATAGTAGATGTACAAAGACCTATCACAAACCCTAATCGATAACTAATTAATAATTAAACTGTTATTATTAAGTTTTAAATGTTGAAATTTGGATTTTAGAATAAATAATTGGATTTTTATTTCAATTTTGTTTATTTGGCCCAATAGTTTATTTTCTTGGTACTTGTACACTGTTGAATCACTTCGGTATCCTTTTCTTTGGATCGTAACCTGTCTTCAATAGGTGGTCTGGAAGCTTGGTCCTCAGGTCTTGATATTTACAAATTATAATTGCGAAAGGGCTTTTGACAAGTAGTACCGCAGCTTATTTTCAGTAAAGTTTTATGTTTATTTAAACATTTAAAGAAATTATCGAAGAATTTTGCAAAATATTTGTGTGTCGAATGTTTGTTTATATCTCTCTAATCACTTTTTGTTTTGGAGCCCCAGTTGACTACTTTTTGAAAAAGAACTTGACTCTTGAATGTCCATTTAAAATTCCATTCGCTTCCGTGGTTACGGTGGTTTAATGTTGTAGGTCCGGTAGTGCAATAAAATTTCGTTTCCATGTAAACGAGGTATTTAAAATTCCTTTAACTGTATGTGTAATAGCAATTAGCGTATCTAAATTAAGTACATTTTGAATTATTTGTTTAAAAAGAAATATAATTTAAATTGTAATTAGTAAATTTAGTGTATCACTGAGTACGTAGTTCACTGGACTTTTTTTTTAAACAATAATATCATTAGTCTTAATGTGTAATTCAAAGATAAAATCATGAAGTAGGGAAATTTCGAGGGAAGAGGGCAACAACACTTCGCCTCGTCTAAATCATGAACTAAAATAATTCAAACTGTCAGAGAATAATCACTTTCAACAATGTAAACGAATATCGCAACATATTTTTACATTATTTTAAAATTCTTAACAATATTAGCGTTAACGCTATATATATACAAACATTCATAAACAGATTAAAATATTGTATGTTATATAAACATTCACAAACAGATTAAAATGTTATACAATATTTTAATCTGTTTGTGGATATGTACTTGTAAACATAATGTTAACGCAAATATTGTTAAAAATTTTAAAATAATGTAAAAATACATAAATTAATTAAATTAGTTATTAAAATATCAATAAAAAAGAATGGCGGCACAAAAAAAAAAGTAAAATTATATTTTTAAAATCTTTTGATAAAGTTGCATCGAAACGTCAAGAAAAAAATTATTAATGTATTAACTATTTAAGCAAAGTTTAAGAAAAAAAAATAAGGCCACGAAACTCAGGAGCTTTATTTCTTAGAATTAATATTATTGGCAGAGATAAAAACCAAGGGCGAATTGAAACAAAATTCCTGGATCAACTGTAAACAATAACAATTAACTTAGTGAAAAGCACATAAAAACTGTCATATACAATGACGCCAATTTATTATTCTTTTATTTCCATGGCACTCTATCATAACTAGAGTAACCTAAACTTCCGAACTCGCATAGGCGTCGGTATTACGGGTTAATATAAGAATACGAAAAATTCATAAACAAACTAAACCGGTAGAGAAGCAGGCATGTAGTGTCGACCTTGAATATAAATCATGTTAAACCGCGCTGAGAGATTTCGTTTTAGTACCGGTTGAGCTGTTGCAGAGATTAGTCGAACGGTCAAGGTTATGTACTTACGCGTCGCTTTTGAAAATATAGCTGGTGTTTTTTGTGTGTTGTAGTATTATACCAAGTACATAATTAGTGTATCGTTTCATATAGAACTAATATTTACATACCTAAGAAAACAATCCCTCGTAATAGATTTGATACTAATGTGCATAAGTATGTGTCACTTTTTCCCCATTTAAAATACGACGGTAGTGCAGTTTTTTGCTTAATATGCAATGTTCATTTGGCTGCATTGGACAGAACTGATTGCCAGAAGCATGTCAATGGTATTAAGCATATGAGAAATGCAAGAACTGAAATACCTTATACACTATTCCTCATACATTTATTAATTATGTTTACCTCTTGTAATCTTCCGTTGTCGTTGGTGAGAAAAGCAGCTTTAAAAACGTTTTGGCGACAATACGTTCCAAAGTACCCATTACCCTCACAAACACAATTACAGAATCATTTGCCGCGAATGAAAGAGATGCTAGAAAATGTGTGTAAACGTGATTTGTGTTCCAAAAAATATGGATTACCGTGGATGAGACGACCGATATAAAGAAAAACAGTATTGTGAATGTAATAGCTCGCGTTTTATCTAGCGAGAACACAGCATCTCGATATTTGTTAGCTTGCAAACGTGTTCAACAATGTACCGCGGAAAATATTCAAAAGTGATAATGAACGCTTTGAAAAAATTTCAAATTGCCCAAGATCAAGTTGTGATGATTATGACAGATGGTGCAGCAACGATGTTAAGTGTTGGGCGATCCTAAAACATATATTTCCTAACTTAATACATATAACCTGCGTGCTGCATGCTTTGCATTTAGTTGGTGAAGTTGTTCGACAACATTACGGAAACGTTGATCGGACGATTGTAAGTACTAAAGCAGTGTTTCGTAAATCTCCTAAACGTTTAAAAGAATTTCGTAAATTTTGTCCAGGTATTCCAGAAGCTCCTGAACCAATTTTAACGCGATGGGGTACTTGGCTAACAGCAGCTTCTTACTATTTGATCCATTTTCAACAAATTCAATCAGTTATAATGCGATTTAATCGGAATGAATCCAAAGCAATTAGAGAAAGTCAAAGAGAATTTCAAATTCCTCAACATTTAGAAGATTTAACAACAATATGTACCAATTATACAGTATTACTAAATGCCATCAGAAAACTACAATGTACTGAATTGTCATTGCAGGAATCATTAGACATAGTGGAGAGTGTAAAAAATAAATTACACACAATGATACGCCAGGATTATGCGCTAGTCAAAAGTTGGCAGATGTTTTAAGGAAAAATCCCGATTTTAATACTTTAGAGGCCGTTTATAGTAAGTGTAAGAATAGTGAACTTTTAAGTGATTTTGAAAAACAGTTTCTACAGGCAAATGTAACTTCCTTAGATGTGGAGAGATCGTTTTCGATGTATAAGAATATTTTTTCTTGTCGACGCACAAGGTTTAAAGAAGTAACTGTGGAAACATATCCAATGATGCAAGTTTACAGTAGTTCACATCCTGATGCCTCTAATTTGTTGAATAATTAGCAGGTAAGTTTATTTATGAATTTTTCGTATTCTTATATTAACCCGTAATACCGACACCTATGCGAGTCCGCAAGTTTTGGTTACTCTAATCATAACTACTGGATAAAAATATAAAGTGTGTTATATCACTATAATCAGAACAAAATATGCTTTTGAACGAATCAAAAATATACAGAATGTTCCATTTTATTTCAAAAATAGAGTATCTTGTAAAATGAACAGTGATTTGTTTTTTTTTTCTGAACACTAACAAAAGCTTTATAAGTAACTCAATTTTTTGGTTCATTTTGATAACTTGAAAAATAAATTAGTTATGACGTATTAAAATGTTATCAAGATACAATGACCACACTGTACAACGTGTTCCAACATTGAAGATGGACACATACACTACCCATCCAAAAATCACCAACAAGCTTCTGGAGATGGTATAGAATTATACGATATATAATCCTACAGTGGTTCCTTCGTTATATTCATAGATGTGTGCGCTGTAGCATGACAATTGGAGTCTACTGATGACGATTGCTCTTCTACTATCGCTGCAGCAGTTTCTTCCACTTGTCGCTTCGCCTATGTCCATCTTCTCTGTTGGAATCTCCACTGCTTCACTGATTAATCTTCATTGATAAAGCTTTCTTGTAATGCGAACTATGTCCCACTACAGCTGACTGTCCTACTATTCTATATTTGGTGTCTTCTTCACGCTGTTTCATCCTCTACTATATGGGTTTTCCTGTTTGCCCTACATAGCATTTCCTACACTCGTTTCCAAGTTTGTACGTTCCGTTGGTTCTCCTTCTGTGTAGTTTGTCTTTGACTGTTCGGAATTTGACTTCTGTTACTCTATTCACGTAAGGTAGATTTACATACCTGCACTACTCCGTTTGCTAAGGTTTATTAGATTTTCTTCTTGGCTGATGTAGCTATACTTCTTTAAAGATTTTTTCTTTTCTTCACCTAGGTATTCTGTGTTCCTAATGGCAATAACTCTTTCTACTTAGGTCTTCTTTCCGCAAAGTAAATTTGATGATTAGGTGTTATCAGCTGATTAGCTCTTGTGTAATGGGTGGATAGAAAAACAAAAATATTGAAATAAGGATAATAGAGTTTGTTTTTGGAAAATGAAATTATTTATTGCCTTCAAACATTGGTATTATATCCATTTAAGTTCGATAATTTACATGCCTGCAGCAAAATTAGCAGCAATATTACCTACCTGGTACTTTATTTATCTGATAGATATTACGTTACACCCGTATAAAGATTAGAGATACATATATGCCGTGAATACCCTGGAGCAAGCCGAGTTGTTTCGCTTGAACATGAATGAAATTACATGTATGCATATGTATACTAGACTTTTACATCAGGTAAGGTTAAGGTATTGTGGTAGCAACACCTACAACCACAGTTGCTAACTTGTACGCATGTGGGAGTGCATATAATACCTTCATCTCTTCTATGTTAATGGAAAGTTACTTTGCAAAATGAATGCTAAAAGAAACACCTTATTTAATTTTAATATTTTATCTTCTGAAATTAACTGGGAAACAAAATATACAGATAGATAGATAGACTCTTTGAAAATATCAATAAATTGTCAGTAGTGTTTATTAGCACTACATAAAATTATGTAAATTAGCCAACATTCCTATGTCAATGAATCCGCTCCTAAAAAAGTTAATAAAAATTTACTGCTTCTTTACGTTTTGCGAATTAGAAGCAGCTATTATAATTTAACGACTACTAGAACAGCATTCCAACATTTATATTGCAGATAATTTGCACACATATTCACATTTCTATTCTCATAGTCACATTGAAATAAAATGTTTTTAACGTATTTTGTGTGATTGTAGTAACCTCGACATTTCTTTATCATATTACTTTTTTACAGTGACAGGTACTACAAATTGAAAAAACAACACTAATCTATTAGTGAATAAGTTATAACTAGAGCCCGGTAGCTGGAGAGTAATCGCAGCGGCGGTGTGACTGTGTTTAGGTGGGCGGGGAGGGCTGGTCGATTATGATACGACACGACAAATCATCATCACTCAGTTCAGTTTAGCATTGGATAGCGGATAGGGCGTGTTGATTTTATTGATATAGACGTAATTATTAATTGTAGTTTTTAGTGAACATGTCGAAGACTAAAAAACGACCCTTTCAAGAAATAGTAAATAAGTTTACTTCTGACTTTCCCAATTTGTTTTGCAAAGGGAGTAAGATAGCTTGTAAAATGTGCAACATACATTTGATATCAAGTAAGAAGTGGAACTGTACAAGACACGTAAATTCCGCACAGCATAAAAAACGAAAATTTTTTTATGTAATTCTTATGTTGATAAACTGAAATTTGCCACTAGGCTTACTCGATAAACAACCGTTTAAGGACTTTTGGGACAAATACAATCCCGAGTTGCGGTTGCCAACGGAAAAACGGCACGTAAGCATTTTGCATTTGTACGCGATGACGTAAAAAAAAATGAAACGCATATTGAAAAAACAGTTTCTTTGGTTATGTATTGACGAGACAACAGACTGAAAAAAATTCAATTGTAAATTTTAAATTTTCCATACTGGACCTAGTAAACCTACATTCCCCTTTACTAGCTAGCCGAAGACTACAAGAGTGTACTACTGCAGCAATTACGAAGATTGTACTTAGTACGTTGGAAAATTCAAATTTAAAAAGGGGTAAAGTGTTGATTTTATAAGCGATGGCGCAGCGATAATGCGTTCTTAGGCCGTTCTCTTCTTGAACATGGTTGCAAGTGTTACGTGTTATATGTTACGTGTAAAGTGCATTTTTAACATCTTGTGGCAAAACCATTCGACAATGCTCTCCGAGGTGATCTTTAAATTGGCAAGCAAAAAAAGTTTTTTTGAAATCTCCCCGCCTACGATCATTTCACACGAGTGTCCTGATATTCGTAAACCCACCGGAGCCAATTCTTACGTTTGGGAACATGGTTGAAAGGGGGCCCCAAATTATGCTGAACTTTTTCAAAATAGTAAAAGTTTACTTTGCACAATTCAATCCTCCCGGCTGCAGCTATTGGGAGAGCCGGTCAAAATTTTTCAAGTTAAACAAAAATATTGTGTTTCTCAAAAAGGGATTAGCTGACGCAATAGACTAATTACAAAATAGATCGTTATCATTAATTGGAGTCTCTGCAAATTATGGACGGAGTGCATACACAACTACTGTTGTACATGACGCAAAATATAACCGCGTTTTAGAAAAAATTCGAGGGGTTTTTACGAAGATTCCGATTGTAGCACAAAAAAACAAATTTTTGATGGTGTATGAATAAACCACTGACTAAGTACAAAAGTATTTTAATCATGGGATGTAAACATCGGTAGATGTTGAGGGGCTCTTTTTAAAAAAAACTCAATTTTTCTCCACGGGGAACATCGCTCCCCAGACCGCTTTGGAAAACATCTAATTTTCCCCAAATTTTTTTCCACTCTTATCCATATGATAATACTGATAATGGTGCTTCTAGTTTTCTGTTCCGTAAAAGGGTGCTTAAAAAATTTTAGTGTTTCACTACTATTCCATATTATAATTATGTATTAGTTGTGTTATTTTTTTTTATTTTTTTCTATTTTTTTTTCTATTGTTTTTGTATACCCGGGCGGGGACAGCTTTTGGCCCGGGTCCCCGTTACCCTTTTTAGTTATAACTGATGTTAAGAAAGGTATTATTACCTATGTATATACCATAACGTCTGTAATGCTGTTTTTCAACGCCTTAAACTTGATCCAGTAATATATATAAAAATACAAATAACATAAAAGAGATTGCTTATCGTAAATGTTTAACAAACTAGAGTAAAATAAAGATAAACAGGAATAAAATTTAATGACCTTGCTTCAAATCATTTATAGGATATAGAGTTCCACTACATTCTGCAATAGTAATTGCTCTCGCAAGCTTTGGGGTTTGGGGTGGTTGGGTTTAAAAAAAAAAACCATAAATCTAAAAATTTTCAATGAACCTTTTCCTTTTAGAGGCATATCAGTGTTTTTATTTATCATTAATTTTTTTATTTAAAAAATCCCTCCAGAATGTTATTCCAGCTTCTTTCAAAGTCTGTAGTTAATATTTTTCCCCATGATACAACTAAGCATGGATCAGTTTCGGATGAAATATTGTCGTGTAGGTGTGTCTGCACTTGACTTAAGTCGTACCACAAAACATGAATTCTGAATGAGTCATAAACTATACATTCACATAATTGCTAATAAGCTAATCTTGGTTAAATTTGCATACACTGTTGTTGGCCACGTGAAATGCAATATAATTAGTACATCAATAAAACAAAACTATCAGGCTGGTTTGAGGAAAAACATTGGTACTAAATAATATAATTTGGCTACCGTCGACGAATTATAAAAATCTGGAATTTTCATGGAATTTCCAAAGTAATTAAATACTTGATAAAATCTCGTCCCAACAAGGAATTGAACCTGACATTTCCCGCTTGCCGGGCGGGTATATTAACTACTACACCACGAGGACCTTATGTCAGGAACGTTCACTCTTTAATATCTAGTTGAAGAGTTCTACTGAGAAATTAGGCGACCAGTCTCGTGTTCAAAAAACATACCAAGCAAAATTACAATAATGGAAAATGACCTAAAGTAAATAATTCAAATTAGGAGCAAGTGAATGAACTAACGGAAAAGATTTTTTTTATGTGTTACAGTATAATTAAATTATTTCTTTAATAATAATAATAATTAGATAGGAATTACTTTTATGTAGTTTAATAATTAATGAATTTATATTTAAGTTTATTTATCCCTTTTTTTTTTTATTATTATTTATTATACATTAAAAAAACTATAGTTAAATTATAAAGTTCTTTTAAAAAAAGAAAAAAATATTAGATTAACCGGTATCTTTTGAAAATGTTTATAAAACTTTGAACCCTAAAGGTTATATCATAGGTATAAGTAAGTATGGCATCTGTATTCCGGTTTCTGTCGCTACTATCTAGAACGGCATGACTATATCTCTTGGCAGTATGTGGCGCCAGTGCTGTTTTTGAAAATTAGTGGCATAAACTGAGAGATGAACAATAGTGTGGGCAGGAGCTAAAAGCGTTAGTGCTTTTCTCTTCTCACATTGTTTTTGAATTAAGAAAACTGAATCAAGTTAACAAATGTCTTAAATAAAGGAATACAATTATTTCGTTACAAGTATATATTTCTCTTAAACGGAGAAAAAAACGCTAAGAAAATATGTCTTTAGGGTAAAAAAGTTATTGTGTTGTAGATAATTGAAACATTTTTTGAATTGAGGCGACCTTTTTTTGCAAGTAAACGTTTCTCTGCGTGTATATTGAGTCGGATCTTC
>JAROYF020000001.1:17425834-17444365 GCA_029619325.2 Dynastes grantii | reverse complement strand
ATTGTTTCTTCGTTACTTTTCCCTAAACTAGACACATGCGGAATATGCGGCAGAATGGCCAAATGTCTTGCGTTTCGTTTTGAGAAGACCTCTTCCGCCTTCTTCTCCTTATTTTAACCTACTTGTGATTCTTAAGCGGCAAAAGTAAGTGCTTGTATATATTTTTCTTGAAATAATAAAAGGGGTTCAAATTTAATATATGTTCTCTCCATCAATCGGTCGGGCGAAAAAGACTCACGTGTCTTCGAAACGGCTGTTCCGAGTTAATTAATAATTTGTGTGGTCCGGGATGTGCCGAGAATATTGTTGTTTGCCATACTACCCCCCAGTCCTCGCTATCATTACTCCTCTATACCGTTGATCGGAAAAATCTTATGCAACGTCAAGAATCTTGAAATGATAATAATTGTTAAAAGAATTTACAAGTAGATGTTGTAGACGTGCACGGGCATTGTCTAATGTTTTTTTCGTCAAAATGCTCAAAATTGCACTGGTTTGTCGACATTTCGCTCATAATTGTATGGAATTTTCTCTAGGCTGCTGCTCTTAGTATTGAATGCACTTTTAAAGCAGTAAGTTCCCTATTTCAAAGAAAAAGTCAAATACAAAATGAAGTAAGAGAACGTAGTCAAATCAGTTTATTTATCCTTCCTCACCAACAACCAAAAACAATGCCAACATAGGTCATGGTATCGATGGAATCACTCTAAAAGCAATGTGAGAAGAGAAAACACTACCATACTAAGATGTTTCTGCCTACCTGGCGTCATCAGCGTTGCTCCGACAGGGTGAAAAAATTTACAGAAATCGAAAAATCTTTGGAACGATTAAATATATCAATTTCCTGTTTCTGGACTGATTATAGTTATACCGTTCCATTATAATGTTTCTAATAATGCCATCTGGTTTCCAATTAAAGCAGCAACGCAAAGACCATTATCTACCTTCTTAACCTAATCAACATTCTCTTCACAATGAGCCCAACTTTTTGAAAATTAGCTGACATTTTCTGAAGTTACAGGAACTTTTTGTGATGAACCAAACTTGTAGATAGTTATCAGCGACTTCTTTTACATTTATTTTTCGCCATAGTTAATAATAGAAAATTATTAGTATCTGGAAAGCATTTTTAAAGATGTTTTCTCAACCATATTTCTCAGTCTAACTTTTTTTAAAGTTCTACGACAAACGGTTATCGAAATATGGTCGGTCGACACCCTTAATGAATCAAGCAAATGCTTCACCCCAAAAAAAAACTTTGCTTTTTCCCAAAAATTATCTCCTTTATTCTTCTTTTTCTACCCAAACCAACTCTGTTGAAAGGTTAATTTATAAGCGCCAGTCCCATACGTATAGCGAATAACGTTGCCGTCTATATCTAAGCACGCCCTCCTCACTGATCAGTTTCCACACACACACGCCGGATGATGCCAGTCAGTCGCCTGTCACACTTTGAGTTGTGAGCTGCCGTATATGAAGCAAAGAAATCGTTCTCAATTAAAAGAAAAAATGATGAATTCCAAAAATAAATAAAACCCCTCATTATAAAATAACTAGATTACATTTTTTCGTTTCCAAAAATCCGATATATTAAATGTTCAAATAGTAGAAAGTGCATAACAATGACATAAATTTTTAAGTGTAAATTGAATTCCAAAACAAACATATTTTCTAAATCTAATTGGTGGAGCTTTATATCAAAATGAATCGTATTTATTCGTGTAAAAAGCCTACTGAACCTATCATTACGATAGATAATGAATAGATATTCAAATAAGCAGTCATTTGCAGCACTGCTAATAACGTGGTCTCATTTATCAACTTCCTAGAAAGAACGTAATTCAAAAAAACTATTCCACAGTACAACTACGAAATACAAGCAAAGCAAATCAAAAATAACGAAGGAGCAAGAGATCGAGAAAGACAACGACAATCAATTAAAAAAATAAACTAGGGGTAGACGCATCACTTTAGAGCCTAATGCGATCTGCTCATGACACCGGTTAGATTATTATTGATACTGATTCATTACCGTTGCGTCCCCCGCCCTTACAGTTTTGTAGCGAGCAAATTTTGCAACAGCGCCCATGTATTTTAGCGGCTGACTTTATTACGGAACCTTCTAACACGGTATATATGTGTTTGTTAATGATCCTCAACCAGTTCTAAGCAATGCAAGACATATTTTTGTGCATAAATTGTATACAAAAGAACCATAGAGTTTTAAATGTAATTTATCTGTTCATGGAGTACCCAATATGAAGAGCTCCATAAGAGGTTGACATTAATCCTGCCGGGAAATATCAAATCGAAAGTATATAAGCCAATCAGTTCCATTAGCGAATGCCTATCTTTAAGTAATAGCATTCCGCAAATCGTAATTCCGTTAGCGTTAGCACTTTCCGTTAATCCGTTGTTATAACATCTGGGCTTTCAAAGAGGAAGTTTCCCCAGATGACGAATAGGTCACAAAAATAGATCAAAAATGCACAAATTACGAGCACATTGTTCATCTGTTCTTCGCATTCGGCGCACACAAAGCGTGTTTAACTTTCTTTAATAAAAAAAAGCATTTAATCTTCATTTAAGGCTGCTCGTGGTTCGCTGAACGTGCAGCGTTGACGCGACAACAGATTCGTTGGCCCACATTTTAATTATTATTAGGGTCCGTGATGACCGTAAGTCTAGCGATTGAAGCGATGATTAACTCGAAGGATTTTTCGGCCGCTTTCCAAGACAAGTTGTCGAGATTACTAGATAGGGTTGATTGAATAACAAATGTAATTCGTAAATAATTACTAACAAATACTCGGACACGATAAATAAGTAGCGTGTATGAAATAATTATAGGACTCTTCTATTCTGGGAGCAAGGGCGATAGATTATAACGATGAAGAATGAATTTCAGAGATAGTGATCTCTACGGCAAGTTCTGGAAGGCACAAAAAAGTTAAGTTGTATGACCTGGTTGTTAAATAATGCCGCACATTCAAACCGGAGATATCTAGAAAAAATTCTTGTCATAGCTAAATTAGTAGTTGCTTTGAGTAATTAGATTTCGGTTTTTTTTACTTGCTAAGAATAAGAATAAAAAGAATAAAGTTTTTCTTTCATTCGCTGTGCTGTTGTTATAATCATTAATATCTTATTTCAAAATAAATAAGAGATAAGATGTATATTTACATTACTTCAAATGGAAATTGCACCACATTTAAAATATTCTAATATTTTGTTAAAACTTTCCAGGAACATTTCTAAGAATTACATTATCAAAACATTGCAGTATAGAATCAACCGGGCTATATGGTTCTTTTCGCCAAAGACACAGGTGTTTTTCCTAGAACTGTTGGTGTTGAAATTATGTTTAAGATTAAGATGCCCCCGCGCAACAACGTATTAATTATAAACAATTAATCCTGTTCCGAAAGATGGTGTTTCGTTTAGAGGAACTGCCCGCATTATTGAAGCTTCCTTTCTCTCAAGAACCATCAATGTGCTAGGTTGGCATGGTGCAAAGATCGAGAATTGTGGCAAGAGAAATGAAAACGGATGTTCAGTAGAGTCTTGGTTCTGTTTATGAAAGCTACTGAGCTCAAGGCTGAGCCATGTAAATGGACATATTAAAAAACTGAGTGCTGCTGAGTAATAATCTTCAATAAATTTATCTCTTCGTTTATTGCGTTTTGTTCCATATTGTATACGATCTTAAGCTTTTTTCAATAATTATAACGACTTATAACTGTTTGTAGCAAATTCTTAGATGGTGCATTTTCACTTGCATAATTCTGAATTAATGATACTACTGAATAAAACCAAAAATAATGGTAATATAGCTCATGGTATGGTGGAATCATTCCGGCAAACACAATGCGAGCAGAGAAAAGAAAGCACTAGCACACAGACATGTTTCTGCCTACCCGACGTCATCAGCTCGGTTACGAACACTATCTTTCTGATACCTGCATTGTGTCTAACGGCGCCTTGTGTTCAGCAGTCCATGAGCTGCTCGATAAGTGGCGGGCATCTGTACTCCGGTGTGTGTCGCCACAGTCTTGGACAACATTACTGTGTTTCTTGGCGATAGAGGGTGCCAGAAGTATTTTCAGTGCTGTTGTGGTCATTGAGGTCATAAACCGAGAGGTAGACACAATGCAGGTAGCAGAAAGGGAGTACTTGTAGCCGTGCTGATGACGCCGGGTAGGCAGAAACATGTCCGTGTGCTAATGCTTTCTTTTCTCTGCTCACATTGTGTTTGCCGGGAATGATTTCGCCAATACCGTGAGCTGTATTAGCATTATTTTTGATTTTGTTACTAATTGAACAATTGCGCCATACACTGAAATTAAAAACAACTAAGTCTTTGCGGTGCATTTTGCATTGTTTATTTAGTATTACCGATAATCTTCAACATGTAGTGTTTCACTTGGAATGAAATGGTGGATGTGCATTTGGCGTACGGTGCTGTAAGAAGCAATTCTCTACGGGTACATAGAATTTATGCCGAAATGCGCCCAGGAAGGGTTTGCTTCCATCGACCAACGATTGCGAGAAGAAGGTACGTTTAAAATTAATAAACATGACACAGCCAGAAGGAGTACATCTGATTTTGACGAAAAGGTTCTTGGACGTTTTGATAGAAATAATTATACGCCCATAACTAATAGGCTAATAGGAAATAGCTTCTAAATTCAAGTAATGCAACTCTTCACATTGAATTTACTTCAATTTACTTCAATTATCTCATCAGCTCATTTCTAAAGATAAATTTCTTTAAATATAAACATCTTCTATAATACATATGAACATAACAAGTGCATCACCATTTTCTATTCTATTGATGAAATAGTTAAAGATACCAGTAGCACCTAATAGCACACGAACGTTATGCAATTAGACAAATAAATTTTTGATTTTAACTTTAAACATATGTTTACGAAAATGGCGTTTTCTTAAGAAGTAAGCCGACAGCTAAGTTATTGTTATAACTAAAAATACTCCAGAATATGATGCACGTCGAGATTAATTTGCTACTATTTTATAAATCGATTTTAACAAGAAGAGGTTTATATTATTCCTGCCTATACATTCATAATAAACAATTCGTATTTGTAAAATTCTGAAAGATATTACGACTGGTGAAAACTAGGTTACATCAGCTTTTGGTTAACATTAAGCTTTACACTATAGATTTCAAGTTGAATTAAAACTTTGCTAATGAGAACAATACTTATAATAGCTACCTTTAATAATTGATTTTATCCGCATGAGCTTAGATGATATCACCTACTAAGTCATTTTTAAACCAAGTCGTTCTGTTATACAGGAAACCTCAAATTAACATATTAATGTATTAATAAACAAACAATTCAAGGAATTTACAATACGGTAATTAACATGTTGTGGGTTATTACCATAAAACATATATGTGAAATTTACATTAAAATCTGTGTATTATAAATGGAAAAATGTGTGGTTTTCCTACAAAGGCATCATTAATTATACTGTAATAACGTTTTTGGTATTTTCATTTCATTTTATTTTAAACCACAAAAGCACAAAAACATAGATTACTGTGGTGCAAATATAGCGCATGGTGTAATATTATAACAATAAGATAAATGGTTTTCTAAGCTAAATACATTAATTTTGACGGTCTGTAGATCTGGGAGTGTCCCCTAGATACTCTGTCGGCAGTTTAAAACAAAATAAACAGGAAATACTAACGTTTTACGAAAATTAAATTGATAGAAGAAAAGCTAACCTCACACTTTGACGTTACGCGAACTCTCTATGGTAACTCGTCACGCACTGAAATCCCGCATACTTTTCAATTACCAAAACTTGAATTAACCTTCTAATTGAAGTAAACTTTGTGCACTGTAACATTTGAATATGCTTGCAAAATAAAACACTAAGTGCCAGTTGCACCTACACGAATTAAAATTTTATCTTGAGTTAAATTAAACTGACAGGTGGAATGTGACAATTGTAGTCAATTAAGTAGAAAGACTGTCACATTCTATCTGCCAGTTTAACTCAACACAAGATTACATTTTAATTCGTGTCGGTGCAACTGGCCATTAGCCAAATACGTCTTCACTCAACGGCGATTTGAACTAAACAGAAAGATTGTTGTAACGTCCATTGATTCCTTTGTTCACGATAGTGTTTGTTAAATCACGGTCAATCAATTACACTACACGTTTCATAATAAAAACATATTTTATATTCTTTCAGTTAAATTTCCATCAACTAAAAATACCATATTACAGCATCTGTACAGTGTACAATTATAATTACGGTAGTAAAGCCGGGTGCGTGGCTTAGTCCACCCATCTACATCGACCAACATAGTCTATTGTAGGCCAGCAATGTAATTTTAAAGTTCGCCGGGTAAACCTACCCTTCCGGCGTATTCCAGCGAAGTTCTCTTCCGACTCTGGGGCGTTACAAACGCCCCACTAAGTAGAAAAGATCTAATTCTACAGATGTCAGGTCTGTGACATAAGATGTGCGGAACTATTTCCTCCTCTTCCAAACACAGACGGCACTCCTCCTCTTGAGAGAGTCCCACTCCGTGTAGTTGTTTCCCTAATCGGGCACGGCCGATAGAGATTGCGGTTAGGACCCTAACAGACTTGCTGTAAACCTCTATAAGCTTCCTGGCTCTATTTCTACTGGCCAACACAAATGCCTTCGCATGAGATAGACCTGTGGAGTTATACCAGGGTCGAACTACTTTTTGTTCGGCCCAGTGGGTAACATGCGTTTTAGCAGTATTAAAAGATATGCCAACTACAGGTTCTCCGAGTGTATTCAGATCGGCCGCCACTGGTTGGACACACAGGCATTGATAGCAATAATGTCAGTATGTCCAACCAGAAGTGTAATATGAATAAGAAAATTTTACTTAATAGGATCATAGGTAACTATGCTTGACTCCAAAATTTTTAATGGACCTCTTCCGTGAATCAACCAAGTGTTTTTAATGTGGAAAATTGTTAAAAAAAAATATTTTTTCGAAAATGTAAAGATTAATTATATGAACTGAGGGTACGGAAGTGTTCTAAAATTCTCTTTCGGCAACTTAGATGAACTTTAATATTAATTAATAAGATTTTAACGAAATTTTTAAACGGAAAATTTACAAAACCAACCTGGATTTTATGACGATGTCAATATACTTTATGTTTATGTGACGTTTACAGGAAACCTGCCTACTCCTAACCACCAACCTTCACTTCTATCTTGAATTTATATTACGATTCGAAATATTAACACTCTGAAACTTGTTACCTCGACACGTGTTACCTTGATGAAAACTTGACTCAAAGTCAGCAAATTTATTGGTGCCCCTCTACTCCTGTATTTTAATCGCGATCGCGATTGTTTCATCCACAGCAAATTTTGATAATTCCTTTCCAAATACAATTTGACGATGAATTTTCGAAGAGTAAACATATTTATAAAAATAGCATGATGGAACACATGTAGTGACGTGATTAGATGAATTTATGCTATTCTATGTCCTACATAAAATACCACTTACAACTTTTAAATGAGAAATTTTACTGACGACTACAACAACTTTACGATAGATTTTTAATTTACGAAATTATGCTAGAAATACCTCTGAATTTACGCTGTTACTTGTTGTAGGAAAATATTCCGGTAAATTTGAGTTATGAAAATAAGAAAGTGAACCAAAGAGGAATATCTTCACCGTTTCACCGCGTTTGTCGTGGGCTAGAGCTAAAATAATTATTTAGTACCCCCACTCCAGAGTTCGCGGGCCATGTGAAGAGTACGAGCTTCCGGAAAAGAGCTAATAGCCGCCAGGCGGAATTTCACATTGAACGAGTGGACATGCCTAAATACACTATACGTGCTGGAATGACAGCTGCGTTCGACGATGTAAAATTTACAACACTTTACTATATATAAAATGTAAGCGGGTTTTTGGTTATATAAACTGGAGCATTTATGCTGACTTGGGATTACAAGTCAGCCAACTGTAAACAAGTGAGTCAACCAGTATCCTTAAACAGCCCGCAGTTTTAATGTAATGAATCAATTTTTGAATATAGCCAAACATGCAATAACTTTTCTGGACCATAAACTAAACTGCATGTACAATCTCGACTCACCCTTCATACATAATTACACACAGAATCTACACACTAAAGGTTTCTGCAGACATGACAAGCCTAATAATATGTAAACTACATTGGAACACCCACCACATATGCAAAAATAAAAATAAGAGATTAGTCATTAAGTCCCAAGCATCAAATGCCAACTGTAGACTAATTTCGAGATTAACGATAAGAATCTTTCCCTACGTAAACATCGCGTTAATCACTACTAGTAAATGTTAAAGAAAATGTTATTATCTTTCACTCGTTTTATTTGTATTAATGTGGCAAGGTCACGCATACATTTAAACAACACCTACAACGTAACGTTTACTTGCATAATAGAGTCACTGCAGTTGCACAAACAATACCATATACATATATTCAATGAACTTAACATTGACTAACCGCTATTCCAAGTTAAATTATTTTCGTGTATTTTTATAATAGTTATCGAATATAGAACTATTCGTCAGAATTTGCATATTAAAATATTTTTGACGTTAAAATAGACGATCCATGCGTATTTAGAAAGACATTTGGTCAACAGGTTGTGGCGCTATAGATAGAAATAATTGGATGATGCCAAAGATTTATTCTAATCTTTCCAGTTAATTAATTCTCAAACCAACCCACTCTATAAAAGATTAGTTTTTATGCAACGACCAGCCTTGTAAACCATAATGTATAAATACATATATCATTCTTATGTTATCTGCAAATTTAATGGTACATATACTATGCGGCATTAAAGCTAGCGAAAATATTTACATTAATCTTTATGATAATTTGATAAAATAATGACGATAAAAACCATATGTAATGGAAAATAAGAACTATATGGTTGAATAGCTCCATAAATTTAATCTTAATAGTGTTCTGTGAAATGAAAGGAATGGCAAAACATTGAATTCTTGCTCTATTGTTTACAGTGTGCTTGGAAAAACACGTACTATGTCAAAGAACATCAGTGTTTAAATCTAGACGTAAGATTAAAGGTAAAAACATTTTTTTTTTGAGACAACTGTGTAACATGAAGAAAAATCTTATGAATATGCAGATTCTTATGTTAGGTGCCTCAGAATTAGCTTAGTGAAGTAAGCTTCTAAATCAAAGATGAAAATACAGATTTTACCTTTTTTTTGCAATAGATATGAGATGTGATACCTAATATAGCTCATGGTTTTATGGAATCCTCACGACAAAGAAGGGGAGAGAAAAGGAAGGGGCCAAAACAGAAAAGTTTCCCCTACCTGGCGTCATCAGCGTTGCTCCGAGTGCTTCCCTACTTCACACCGCTGTTTGCCTCTCAACTGATGTCACTAATCTCCAAAATTGCTTTAGCCGTGAATGATTCCGATACCACGAGCCATATTAGCATTACTTTCAATTATAAGAGCGGAAGGAGAGGAAGCAGAACTACTGGAGAAAACGAACGAAGAGGTGCAGGTAGAGGAAATAACAAGAAAAAAACTAGAGGACGGAATAAGAAGGAATAAAGCAGGAAAGGCATGTGGGGCGGACAAGATTGACCCGGAAATGATCAGATGGATAGGTGAGGAGGGGAAGGATTGGTTGATGGAAATGTTTAAAGAAGCATGGAAAGGTATTATGATCCCTAAGGACTAGGAAATAAAAGTGATGGTTCCCATACACAAGAAAGGAGAAGAAACGGGTTGCGAAAATTACAGAGCTTGCCACAACAGTCTTTAAACTCTACACAAGTATAATAGAGAATATGTAGAGAACACCTTGATGGCTGAACAAGCGGCATTCAGAAAAAAAAGGCGAACTGCGAACAATATATTTATACTAAGACAATTAATTGAAAAAAAAGACATAACGGGAGGAGAGCTATTCGTTTCATTTCTATATTTAAAGGCAGCATTCGACACAGTACAGAGAACAAAGGTTTGGAGGGTAATGAGGGAAACGGAAATACCGAATAAGATTATTAGAGTAGTTAGAAGAGTGTATGGCAATGTCTTTAGTAGAGTTGTACTGAGAGGGAAAAACTCGGATGTCTTCAAGATGGAAAGAAGAATCAAACAGGGAGACAGCCTCAATCCCCTACTATTTATTATCCTAATGAATAGAATAATGAAAGCAACAAGAGAAAGAACAAAACGATTGCAAATGACAGTGGGCTACAAATGCTTGAAACCGGTAAAAGTCGATGGTTTGCTGTATGCAGACGATATGAGAATCTTGGGTAACCATAAATAAGCACGAAAGCTCAATAACAGCAGCAGAGATGAAACACCTAAGGCAAATATCAGGAAAGACTCGGCTGAACAAGATAAGGAATGATGATATTAGACAAGAATTAAACCAGGAAGCAATAACACATAAAATAACAAAAAGGAAGTTGAATCGGTACGGTCGTGTAATGAGGATGAGCTACGATAAACTGGTGAAAAAACATGGATGGAGCAGATGGCGGAGGCGGGAAGAACGAGGGGGAAGTCATTACTGGAAATGAAGGACAGGACACTAGAGGAGATGAAGGTGACCGGAAGAGTTGGAGAAAATGGGTCGAAAGGTACGAAAAGAAGGATATTGATCCACGCAAATCATAAACCCTTCGAAAGATCTCACAGCATCCAAATGGCTCATTTATCTACAAGGAGTTTGAAAATATGGTGCTCAAAAGAAAACAATTTTTCTGCGTAAGCTTGGAATTGCAACTTACGGTTTTTTGGTTACAACATTGTTATCAATGAAAAAATATGCATATTTGTTGCAATTTTTGTTTTTCATTTTATAATAAGAATAATATAAGCGTTAATGATGCAACAAAAAACAAATGGTGTGTAGATGCATCATGAAAAGTAAAGACAAATCAGTGTAAGTGAATAGGCAAGGTTCAGCTAACGCTGTTATAACTTAACCAAAAAGAAAGACGAAAAATAGGAAAACTTAACCCAAAAATTAGCGACGATAGTTGAAATGCACAAATCTAACTTGAGTATAAAAATAGAACAAGAGAAAAAAGCATAAACAAAGAGATTACACGACACTGCCCGCACATGAAGTGAAATCCAATAATTAAAACAATTGCAAGGTGAAAACCCAGAACGAAAAAAAATAAAATTTTCGGTGATATAAGAAAACGAACCCTTAAAATATGTTAACTTGTGAATAGGTAAAGGCTAGCAAACCTTTAAACTTCAAATGTAGATGGTGCACATCAGTACGAAAACCAATTGAATTATAAAGGTAGGTTGGGGTTTTGCAATTATTTTCTGGTGCAAGCACTATGCAAAAGTCTACGACGCTCCATATTAAAACAGTTTGCTTCAATAATGATAGCAAGGACTGTGGGGTAGTATGACAAACAACAGAGAGACACATTTGTACATATATACCCTTTTTTTTTCCTCGAGAAGGAGGGATAGAAAGGGAGAATTAAAGTAAAAATTTTTAGTTTTTTTGTTCAGATTTATTCGGTAACCCGGTTGAAAATTTGGGGGCCCCGTGAGCCCGAAACGTTTTTCCCAATTTAAATTTAAAAACATTTTTTGTGGTGGGGGAAATTTTGCCGATACTCTCTGTTGTTTGTCAGTTTTTCCTTTCCCAACCCCGGGGGTGATTTTATCATACTTGTACTTCCTAATTTCGAAAACTAGTCGAAGACAAGAGTTTTGCAGTAGTTGAGTTCGATTCTTTGTTAAAACATTAATACACGGCCTGTAAACGACATCACAAAAAAATTAAAATGTGATAAAACAAGAGAGATGAGTTTTAATGATTAAGAACTTGCCGGCGGTGTAAATCATTTTTAGAACAGTGTAGGCATACTGTAGGTTCTTAGAAACCTGGTGCTTGAAGCGAAAAGAATTATCCATATATAATCCCAAATTTCTAGTAGTTTCCATAGCCGGAATGGGAATATTATTAATCTGAATGAGCAAATTATCCAGCCTAAGACTAGTTCTCCTTTTAGAAAAGACATTATCATACTATAACAAAAATAGTTGTTCAGAATTTTGTTTTCCATCAATTAATAGTTAAACAAACAGGATGTACAGAAGTACGACCCGTAGTACTAGTGTTGGAAAATCTCCCAAAATACCTTTAGACGGGAATATTCTGGAAAATATTTCCACTTTAGAATTTTTAGGAAATAATGGTATTTTAAAACATACATCACCTTGTATCAGTTTTTTTAATAGTAAACTAAAAATCCTTCGTGTTATACACACAATAATCAAAAAGTATGGTTCAATATGTTTTAGATAATTAAAGGGAAAATTTGTCAAAATCAGATGAATTTGATGGATCAAATTCAAGTTCTGACTCCACAGAGATGTTCATTTTACAATTACTAAAATTTGTATAAGTGTGTACATTCAAATAATAATTAAATTATAAAAACAATTTTAACGAAAACACAGATTTTTTATAATTTCCCAACTTCATCCCCCCGAAAGCACTACCGACCTTTTCGCCAATTATCACAAGAAATAGGCGGTTGGGTTGTGCAAATTAATGAAAACATCTGACAAATGCGTGCAACATTCCATTACATTCCAGCAACCTTCTTTACTTAAAAAGATAATCCGCCTACTTCATTTTCGGTGAACCTTTGTACATATACTAGGGTTGGTAAGGATTCATTTATAAGCACTAATCCCATACATATAGCAAATATACGCACTTACTTTAAAAATGAAGCTTTTATGAAAAAAAAATTATAACTTGCCATTGTGCATCTGAGCATTTAAGTTTTTTTAATTGTGTCCACCTAGATTCCCAGAATATCACACTGTAACGGGTAGAATATTCCATTTTTGGAAATAGGATTCTTTTTTGCACTAAAGAGATCTCCTTAACAAAAGTTGACCCACCCAGCACTGTGATACCATAAGATAGTATACTATGAACATTTGCATAATAATAAGAGCAAATTATTGTGGTCGATTTTTAATACATACCAATACATTACACTTTGTAACACAATTTCTGTTGAGTTTGGTTTTTGAGCTGTTTTATAGTTAATTAGGCATGCTGGTTTCAAAACTGTAGTTACTTTTCTTCTACCACGTCAAGTTTTATCTTTACACCTTATGAGAATGCGACCACTCTCCGCGAAATCGAGCATGGATCATAAGAACCACTATTGCTCTCCTATTGGCTGACACAAACCTTCTCCGATGGGCGCCGGGTGAATGACGCATAGGAGAACAGCGAAAGGTTTATACTTGTCTGGACTTGTTCAGTTACGCCTTAGATACTGTAGTGGGACGTTGTGTGTCACTCTGAAACGGTGCAGCCCATTCCGACGTGGAGTCTGAGTTCTTGTTTATATACAAGGTTAGCAGTGTTTAGTGTTTATTTATATATGAACTGAAACATTTTCTCATGTCTACCTCTGCTAGTTCACGTCGTAAGTGCTTAAACATCCCCGATTCGTTTTGTTATATATGTGGCAGTTTTACCATTCCCAGTCAAAGGACAAACATCAGCACATTTGTCAGGCAAATCTATTTTGCCTATTTTAAAGTAAAAATTGGTGATCAAGATAAATCATGGGCCCCTCGCAAAGTGTGTAAGCAGTGTGTTGAGGGTTTACGGATGTGGACCAAGGGAACACGTGATAAACTTCCATTTGGTATACCTGATTTGGCGAGAGCCCAGAGATCATTCAAGAGATTGTTACTTTTGTATAGTGAAAACGTCAGGATATAACAAGAAAAACAAATGTAAAATAGAGTATCCTAGTTTACCATCAGTTATACGCCCAGTGCCTCATTCAGCCGAAATCCCAGTGCCAGTTTTCAATGAATTACCCTCTTTGGAAATACGGGAATACGAGTCTGATGAAGATCAAAGTAACCCCAACAATGAAAATTTTGAAATTAAAGATGAATCCGTTCGTAATGGATTTGACCAGCCTGAGTTGAATGATTTGGTATGAGATTTGGGACTATCCAAAAAAGCTTCAGAGCTCTTAGCATCAAGACTGCACGAGAAAAACTTGCTTGAAAAGAGAGCTAAGGTATCCTATTTTCGATCAAGAGAAAGTGCGTTTCTACAATACTTTCCAAGTGATGATGGATTTGTGCATTGCCATAACGTCCGTGGTTTAATGGAAGAGTTGGGAATTTCAGCCTACAACGCAACTGAATGGCGACTGTTTATCGATAGCTCAAAGCGGAGCTTCAAGTGTGTTCTCCTCCACAATGGAAATTTATTTAGTTCAGTCCCGATAGGCCATTCAGTTCGTTTGAGTGAAGAATATGAAGGCATAAAGAGAGTCATTGATTTGTTGCAATACCACATGCACCAATGGATCATTTGTGTTGACCTTAAAATGGTTAGCTGTTGGCAGGCAACGCGGGTATACCAAGTATCCCTGCTTTTTGTGTATGTGGGACAGCAGAGCTCGTGAAAAGCATTGGGTGCAGTCGAATTGGCTGCCACGATCTGACCTGAAACCTGGTGATCCAAACATTGTCCATCAGCCACTTGTCGACAGAAAAAACATTATATTTCCACCTCTGCATATAAAATCAAGTCTCGAAGCAATTCGTTAAAGCTTTGCCAATTGAAGGAGACTGTTTCAAGTATCTCATTTCGGCATTTCCTAGCCTGTCATTTGAAAAGATAAAGGCCGGTGTTTTTGATGGTCCACAGATTCGACAGCTTGTTAAAGATGAACATTTCATCGGAACAATGTCAGAAATTGAAAAGAATGCTTGGTTGGCATTCAAAAACATTGTTAAAGACTATCTTGGAAATACACGAGCACAAGATTACGCCAAAATTGTCCAGCAACTCTTGGAGAGCTTCAAACTGCTAGGTTGCAACTCGAACACCAAATTGCATTTTTTACATAGCCATCTTGCTAACTTTCCGGAAAAATCTTGTTGCAGTCAGTGATGAGCAGGGTGAGCGATTTCACCAGGATTTTACCGTTCGATAAAAAATTTGTATGACTTTCGAGGGTATCCTGTAGCTTAAAAAGTTGACGTGATTGACAAAAGCTGCGGTTATTTTTGGATCCAGAGGCCAAAAGTTAGTTGAAAACACGTCACAGATTTAAGACAACAAAATTGCTGTTCCCCAGTGTTATCAATAGCACATCGATAACTTTCAACAACCTATATAAATACAATTCAATTCATGGGGATGCTTTTGTAGAAATAATAAGTTTAGTGTAATTAATATTTATTTATTTTAAAAAAACTATTTTTAACTCATTAGATTTGTAAATATTCCGAGTTACTATTTAAAGAAAGAATTTTCTAATTTGTTGTTTCTTTTAAAATACCGAATAAAAATATTGAATCCGCATTACTTAACTTCATTACTTAACTAAGAAACTTCACCAGATTAACAAAACGTTTTATGTAGGTAACTCGTAAATTTAACAGTCTGCGTTTTTTTTACTAAAATATATTTGGATCCCTTGTTGCTATCGATTTTCGATTCCCCATAGCACTCTTTTAATATTTTTACAAAACTATATTACTGTAGCAGCTAAAATATGATAAATATAAATATAAAGGAACATATTTTATACAATGTATTACAATTTCTTCCCACAGAAACTTGTGATTGAAAAACCCAATTATCCTTAAAGAACAAATCGTTTTCCATAGATATACATAAGTTAGATAATATTTACCGGTATAATCGGCTATAATCGGCTCCCTGCACGCTAGTTCATTCACAAATGCACGTTTTACAAACTACACAATCAATTCGATTACTATACTCGCGTACTACGCTTACGAATTTGTACGATCACTTCGAACACCGTCTCAAGTTCGTATCGCGCACTGCACACCGGAGGAACTAACTTTTCCCTACTGTCCTGTCTGAACCGCGCTATTACTAGAGACACAACTGAACGAATTATTGCCAGTCGCCTTTTCATGAATAAAAGCACACGTAGAGAGAGAGACTGCAAGTCTTCATCTGAGAGAACTTGTCGGTGGGGCTACCGGCAAAAGCACCGCTCCAATTGTGGTATAAGAACCGGCGTCTAAATACATTCTATATGAGTCCTAGCTTGCAGATAGTGACAAGTGAAGCTAAGAGTAGTACATCTTCTTCTTTAACAGAGCAAAAAACTCCGGATGGAACGCAAGCAAAGGATCGTAAAGATGTAATTACTGGAAGCTTTAGGTTGGAAACTCAACGTTCTGCTGCAAGAATGTTTGTTTGATGAAGAAAACACTTTCTGACGACGTACGAATTGTATTCCTGATGAGTAATTGTTCAATTGTACAATTACATACACAATACGTCTTACGCATGTGGTTCAAAGAAAATTTTACTTCCTAATTGCTGATCTATTGTTATCGTTGGTAATTAAAACAAGTAAGAAAGTTACAGTAGAATCTCCAAATATGTTTTATGATCGAGTAAAGTAGAAAGAAATTACTACCTCGGAAACAAATTATAATTTCCAATTTTCATACAGTTTAAATGGGAATGTCTTAACCGATGTTTCTAAGATTAGGGAATACTTTGCTACCGGTTTCGAGCCAAATTTCAGCTCATCTTCAGGCAAGAGTTAATATAGTGCATATAATTTTTTTGTAAAATTTGATAAAACATTAAAACTTCACTTAGTCCTAATGAAGTATATTTTACAAATTTCAATGTTTTATCAAATTTGACAAAAACTTTATTTGCACTATATTAACTCTTGGCTGAAAATGAGCTGAAATTAGCTCGAAACCGGTAGCAAAGTATTATTAAAGAGTTTTCGTGAGATTAAAACTATCATTGCCACTTTTTCCTAGTTATTAATTCTACAGAAGGTAGTACTAATTTCATAGATACCTATACTACAATGTTTCTGGATACATCCCGTTGTTATAGAAATATAATTAGAACATAATATATTACTAAATACTTAAACTTCCTTGTTTTTCCAAGAAGATCGTATTTCTTTTTTTTCTATATGCTGAGATACTTTTGATCGCATTACAATTCTTCTTAAAACGGCATATGAAGCAAAAATACACGGTACAGTTTTACAAAACAACTTACTTCTAACTAAAAATAAAGGATTAAACATATTTTTTAGTTGATTTAGGTGAACGATGACTTTTCACGAAAATTATGAGTATCTTAATGAGTTCGGGCCAAATTCCGCATTCCGTTCTAGCAAAGTTATGAAACACACGTTTAGTGGTTAATTTTAAACAGCTTAAACGTTTGTTGAACTAATTCCATTCGAATTTTCACAGACTGTCTGTCTCTAGATAAGAGTTCAAGTGCCAAAAATGTTTCGAGTTCTAAATCGTATGTCAGAACGCTAATTTTCATTTTGTAACTTGTGTTGTTAGTATACAAAAGAAAAATAATGCGATATTATGAATAAAGCACTAGCTTTTTTAATCAAACGTTTAAAAAAGGCCTAGGATTTGTTATTACTTATGTATATGTACTCTTAAATCGCCCTTTTAAATTACAATTTGCCAGAACACCATGTTAACAATTAAATTTTTTGTTAATTAATATATATATATATATATATCATTTAATCTCCAGAACAATTATTTAAAGATCTAGTTTTTAATAAAAATAAGTACCTTCTAAAAAGTTGTAATACTTCTTGATGCAGCACTATCCCCATCATCTGATAACTCTTTATAAACAATTCCTTATCAACCGCAATGAAGAAATCATGTTTGTGACCTACTTACATGTATAACTTATGTTGATATCGAAGATAGCCGCAATGACAGAATTGTAAATAATTCGACAATTGACCACAAATGGAAAATAGATTTTTCTATAGAAATTAGTAATATGCAATATTAATTCTTATCAAAGTAAGATAATATATGTAACAAAAAATATGTCAACTGTCAATGTAACCAGTAACAGAAACCTCGCAAGGGAAGTAAAAGAACGGGCAACTAAAGGAACAAGAATATCAAGTTACACGGAGAAACAAATTCCTAACAACTGATGCCTAAACAGAAATTTATAAAACAATAATAAGACCAGCGATGACATACGGAGGAGAGTTCCGAACCAACACAACAAAACCAAAACCGTTGATAAGGACAATTGAAATGCACATATTAGGGTCAATAATTGAGAAAACCAGAATGGACGGAGTACCAAATCAAGAAGTCAGGAAGAAGTGTAAGATCACAGACGCAGATAGGTTCGTTAAAGGCAGCGTAAAAGGAATGGAGTGATCGCATCAACCGACCTAGAGAAGAACGAGAAAAATATGGAGGGATCAAAAGCCAAGAAGCAAAAAACTCCCAGGAAAGTCACCAAAACGATGGGAAGAAAGCTGGGAGACAACGTCAGAAACGTAGTGAATGAAAACAGGCTTAGGAGTAGTCACAGAAGAAGAAGAATTTTTAACTTCTTAACTGTAATAAAGATAAATCATTATATATCGAAAAAGTAAAAT
>JAROYF020000001.1:17384961-17425734 GCA_029619325.2 Dynastes grantii | reverse complement strand
CTGTTTCCTATCTTGGAGATAAGACTCCATCCATTTCCATGCATTTCTACGGACACCGAATGCATAAAGTTTTCTTAGTAAAAGAGGATGATCAACCATGTCAAAGGCTTTACTTAAATCCATAAAGATATTTTTATAAAACTCATTAATAAGTAGTAAACTAGTTGTTTTAGTTGACTTATGTTTTGTAAAACCGTGTTGTGCTGTATTCAACAAATTATATTTAGTTAAAAAGTGAATAATTTTATTAAATACCTTTTTAACACTTTTGATATGGTTGAGAGGATGGAAATCGGTCGATAATTTAGGAGTAAATCACTGTCACCTATTTTTAAAAATAGGAATTACCTTAGCCATTTTTAAAACATTGGGGAATATACCATCGAGTAAGGACCGATTGATTAAACACGTCAGGGGTTCAAGTAGTAAATCCGACGCACTCTTGAGTATATTTGAGCTAATCTTATCTAATCCCATAACATTTGATGATCTCAGTTCGTTGATGATGTTATAAACTTCAGTATTAGAAGTGCTACCAATGTTGATTGAATTTGCATTACCGGCATTCACAAATAGGTCATTAAACGCATCGGCTGTATCTCCCGAATCCATAAGTGGTCCGTCACCAACTTTCACTTCTTTCGGAACATCATTATGTTATTTGCCATGTATGCAAACCATAATTTTTTAGCCCAGCACTATTAAACTTTATACTTTCTAGGATTTTTTTTCTAAAATTACATTCAGGTACTCCGATTTGTTTGCAAAAACGTTAAAACAATAAACATCTCATAACGAAAAAGTGAGCAATTTAATTGTTAATACCAACCTGTCTTAAGCAAATATTTACCAAAAATTTGTTTACTTATTTAGCTGCTACATACACTTTGCATTAGAAATTATTTCGGAAACACCAATTTTCTTCCTCTAATGTTTTATATCATACTATTTATAAATAAATTAAATTAGCTAAGTGAAACGAGAAGCATGGGGCAAATATATGTACAATAACTCAAATAAATCGTTTGGAATCTCGATTATGTAAACGCTTTAAGTAATTCAAGGAAGTCTACTAGAAATTTACTGCAATTCCCTCGATCCACGATATCTATTTCTTAAATACAGGATTTTAAAGCCGTTCGTTAAATAGGTCCATTAAACTTAAACAAATATTGATTTTTCTGATTTACAGTAACAAAGAAAAGTGCTAATAGTAGGAATTATATAAGTACACTCCCAAGCAAATCGTGAAATGGTATAAAATTACACGTTTTATGTGTACTTATAGATGTGGTGAATGAGTTTAATGTTGAAATAGTGGAAATATTTTTTGAACGAAAGATTTTTCAGAATAAATATCAGAATTTGTTTATTCTACGCGTCTTAATTTATAGCATATTCGTCTCGTCTGCAAACTATAATAATATCGGTAGAAAGTAAATTCTTAACACTGTGTATAAATAAGACATTGTTTCTTTCCAAAAAATCTATAAGCTAGATTAATATTGTTCAAATAAATATTGTTTTAATTAAAAAGAACAAAATGTAATAATATAACAATTAATCCTGGTGTACATACACTCGTACAAAAAATGAAATTATCCTTGACAAGTTATTATTAGATCTCACACGATGTGATTAGTTTTAATTAACGCTGTCCTGTAAGTAAATATCGTGCTAATGATTCATAATCGGTTCGTATATTCATATTTAACTTTAACACATCTACAATAGTGATAAGATCAATAGGTCATATGCATATGTTAATTGAATTAACTCTAATTTTTATTGTTAGATTACT
This sequence comes from Dynastes grantii, assembly GCA_029619325.2. NCBI lineage: Eukaryota > Metazoa > Arthropoda > Insecta > Coleoptera > Scarabaeidae > Dynastes > Dynastes grantii. The sequence goes on along the minus strand of JAROYF020000001.1, from coordinate 17,423,933 downwards.
CCTGAGCTATTATAAGAGAGTTCAAGTATATGGTCCACATTTCCCTTAAATGTAGCTTCACAGCAACATTATTTCACACTTCAGAGTTTCCAATTTACTTTATTTTGATAATATTGTTCGTCCAATTTAGGCTATTTTGTAATAAAAGTAAAAATAGGACTACAGAAAGGAGAAACGGACGAACTTGAATTGAGTGTCATTTAATGACAGTCCTGGCAGTTTAAAATTAAATATGTATATATGCATATATGAATTGCGCCAAAATCAATCATGACCAACAGTTCATTACCTGAATTGCCGTCCAAATAAATTACAAATTCAGAAGGAAATAATTACTTTATTAAACCATATGTATATGTATACAAACATCTAGATCTATTCACAATTTGTAAAAAATATTAAATGACATATTTGCTTTGAAAATCTGTAATCTCCTTGGAATTTCCGACGTAATTTAATACTTGAAAAAAACTCGTCCCGGTAAGGGATCGAACCTGACACTTTCCGCTTGCCGGACGGGCAATTTTGCCAAGTACACTATTTACTTGACATGTAAGAATTAAAATTGTCTGTCGAAATATTATTCCTGGCATCAAGGTCTCCGTGGTGTAACACGCCCGTCCGGTAAGCGGGAGGTGTCAAACTCAATTCCTTACTGAGCAAGATTTAATTACGTCAAAAATTTCAAGGAAATTACAGATTTTCATATAAGAAACGCAATGTATAAATAATTTTGGTGTAATTTACCCGATACATAATCATTAATTTTGCTTTCAATCTTATTTTGTCTTTGGAATCAATCAATTTCTCTTTTGCGAGATAGATCCTTTTCTGTTGTTGCAAATAATGCAAATTCGAAGACCTAGTCTCTAAAAATTGGTGTTTTACAAGGATCGTCATTCGGCCCTTTGATATTTCTGTTATATATAAATGACATTCACTGATACAAAAGATACGGCGCGGCATAACCATCAACTTCGCAGATGACACTACAATTCTACTAACCGCTGACAGCCAACATGAATTGTAGGCCGGTATTGAAGCTGCCGTGGAGGAAATGCGGTGATGTGACCGCAGCAAACTAATGTTAAGTATTGGGAAAACTAAGGTACTACACTTTAGTACACAGTCGGAAAGAAATTGATTCGGAAGAAACTAAATTTCTGGGAGATTTCATTAGCAACAACCTAAATTGGTCCAGCCTTGTTAATATTCTCGCGAACAAATTAACACTGCGTATTGCACAATTCTGAAGCTAAAGAACATGATTTAGTATCTATATACTACGCCCTCGCGGACCCTTACTTGTTTTTTACAATGCCATGTTATGAGGTACGAGGTAGGTGCCATAAATTCTCGGCCTAACAGGCTTATACAGGTTCGAACGCGTTCAAACTCCGTTGCGTCATAGTTACACATGTGCGAGGCCTACACTATATATATATTACAGCTCGAAGAGTAGTAACTTTTAGTAGCCAGCCAGACAACGTGACTAGTGCATGAAGCTGTCTCAGGTATCAAAAATTGAGTACCGCGCGGTGATTCAATTTTGAGCGTAAGAAGGGCATACGCCTAATCACATTAAACAGCGTTTAGACGGCGTTTATGGTGATTTATCTCCTTCATATTCCACTGTAAAAAATGGGCAAAATGTTTCCGTTTGAGGTAAGAATCCCTAGAAGATGATGAGCACCCCGGTCGTCCAATTATGTAAACTGATAATGCTTCAAAACATTTCAGTTATTGAAGAAATGGTATTAGCTATCAACAGTACATATTATGCGTCTTTGTTCCATAAATTGAGGGACAATATTCGTGCAAAACGTCGAAGAAGATTGACAAAAGTTGTTCGATTATTGCACGACAATGCACCCGCCCATACTGCCGCCATTTCACAAGCTGCCATCTGCGAATGTGGCTTTCAAGAATTGGAACATCCACCGTATAGTCCGGACATGGCTCCAAGTGATTATCATCTATTTTCTCATTTAGAGAAAGACAGGGGACGTTGTTGTAAGGACGATAGTAAGTTTATTTTTACAAGGGTATAGAATTATTAATTGATCGTTGCAATAAATGTATTGCACTTAGGGGAGATTATATTGAAAAATAAAGATTGTTATATTTTACCGGGTTTATTTTTTTTATATCAGGCCGAGAATTTTTTGGCGCCTACCTTCGTCGTATGCCATCCGCCGTGTGTTTGTCGCGATTCGTGTCACCCGGTGTTTGTAGCAGAAAATTCATTAACATTTCCTGCAGGATTTGAAAACTCATCAGCATTCTCCTGCGCATCTGCGTTAGGATACCGAACTTTACAAAGCGAAGTGTCAAAGTAAGCCTGTTTAAAAGGACCATAAAAAAGGAGCTGCCTGACAAATGCTATAGCTTTAATGACTAACCTGGGCAAATATGCGGTAACAGCCAGAGGCGTGGCGAGCGCATAAAAGTTTACACATAAAATAGAAGGTAAGAAATAAATTATAACACGTGCTGAAACACTTACCGTTTTAAGTCTTCCGTGAAATCACAAACTGGGTAACGTCTGTTAAATATTTGAATCATTAGATATGTTTCCACAGTTGTTTCAGTCAAGTGAGTACGACGTGCGGAATAAATGTTTTTTAATGCCGAAAACGACCGTTCGACATCTAGCAATGTTATATTTGCATATTTAAAATAATCTTTGAAACAACTTAATGCATCTTCACACGCACCTTCACAAATTTGTCTTAATATAAGAAAATCGGGGTCTTTCTCTAAAACACTTTCAAATTTTCGTATTACACACCAATTTGTTTCGCCTTCTACAGCGCATAACTGTGCATGAACATCATTCACAATTTGAACAGAATCCACTAGCGACATCGAAATATTTTGTAATTTTTCTATTCCCTCCGCTAGTCCGAAGTAATTGTTGTGAATAGTTTGTAAATCTCTTTTAACCTGACTATCTTGAAATATTTCCTGGCTTTTCTTGATTGCTGCAGCTTCTGTCGGATTGGATTTTAAAACTACCTTCTTTACTTGATCAAAATATTTGTTGTAGTAAAACGCAGCCTGCAACCATGTTCCCCAATGTGTAACAATCGGCTGTGGTGGTTCAGGTAAATCAGGACACAGTTTGTGAAATAGTCGGGTACCTTTCGGGAACTTTAGAAACACTGCCTTTGTACTAGCAATCAATGCATTTACTAGTGGAAAACATGTAGGAATCATTTGTGCCGCAAGATTTAGAGTATGGATTTTACACGTTACATGTAAGAAGTTGCCACTGTGTTCTTTAGGGGATCGGCCCAAAGAACGCATGTTTGCGGCACCATCACTCATAAACATTAAAAGTTGCTTAGTTGAAACTTCAAATTTGTTCAATGAGTTCAACACCACCTTTAAAATCTCATCGGCAGTACAATTTATAACTCTTTTGGAAGCACGTAAGAAGAAGGATGACTGCCGATGTGGTTCCATTGTACGTACCATACATTAACCACAGAATGTTTTTGACGATCCGTTGTTTCGTCCACACACAACCACAGTTTTTTATCTTTCAATTCCGTTTTCATTCTTTTTTCTATATGTTCACGAGCAAATAGCACTACATTTCGTATCGATGTCCGACTAGATAATTTTCAGTCCGCATATTTATTCCAGAAGGAGACAAATGCTTCTTTGTCTAGTAAACGAAACGATAGATTACATAAAATAAGAGTAACACATAAATCAAATGTAAATTTTTCTTGGTCTCATATGCCACTTTGTGCAAAAGAATGCTGTTTGCTTTCGATGTGACGTTGACAATGGCTCCTGGACCAACACATTAAAGGGATTTTACAAACTAGACATTGAATTTTAGCACCATCAAAAATTAAGTCCGGCATGTCCACTATAAAGTTTTTAACTGTGTTTGCCATTGGTCGTTTTCGCGACGTACCTAACTGTGACATTTTTAAAGCAAACATAAGCGTACATTCACGAAATAAGTTACGACAGCCTACATATACACAGAACTACTCGCATACAGCATCGCTTTAGTACTGACGCTGTGAACGCGTGAAATAAATAATCGCCGACTCCGCACCACATATCTACTACACTGACTGTTACCGTTGTTTGCCCAGACTATTAATGACTTTTCTTTATTGTTCTTCTTTATTATAACGAATTCTATGCAACCTTGAGGATATTATTTTAACTTTATGTCTTTGTCTTGCGTATACGATGTTTATTACGCCTTTTTTTTTAGTTATTTTATTTTTACACTTTAAGCGACTGATACCGCTTTACATGCATCTATTTGTATATGTATATTTAGATCGCAGAGTTAGATAAACATTATCATTAACATTATCATTATCGTTACCATTATCGTTATCATATTTATTTAATTTAAATGTATTGTGTACTAGTTTACACTTGTAAATTTCTGAGTACACTCAATAATTTGTTTGCTTATGTTATTTAGATTACCTCTACTGTAAATATGCTGAAACCAATCACAATCGAATAAACATTTTATCAATGAAATAGGCTTACACGTAAAGAATCACAATAACGTGTACGAACTAGGAATTAGGAATAATCCAGTATCCATAGTAAATCCTAAGCTAGGAAATCCTAGAATTTAAACTTTCTTAAATATTTATTGACTGATACACCTGACAGACATATTACATATTTTATTTGCACTAAGAGAAAATGTGTATGATTTAAAAAATTATTTCAAATGAATATAAAAATAGTCGCAGCTAGCACAGTTTTAGGAACCAGTCCTTTCTTCTGATGAAAGCAAACTTAAGGTTGTTAAATCAGATGGTAGGAACTTGATATTGAAAAGGAAGGAGAAATATGGTAACATGCAATTTATTGAGAATATTACGAATAGATACGAGGTGTGGCAATTAAATAACCAGACTGGTGACAAAACATTTTATTGATCACCAATTACATTACAAAGTTTATCCCCTTCAATGTACTCTCCTTGCCGATCCCTACAACGCTCCCTCCATACGAATTTTCCACTGTCGAAAGCAGTGCTGGAAGTCCGTTTCTGTCACCTTGTTGAGAACCTCCGTCGCTTTCGCTTTCACCGCTTCCACACTGTCAAATCTTGTCCCCTTAAGCTCCGATGTTACCTTAGGAAATAAAAAAAGTCACAGGGGGCCAGGTCGGGCGAGTACGGTGGGTGATTCAACACGGTGATGACGGATTTCGCAAAGAACGCCTTCGCAGACAAGGCGGAACTTTCTGCGTGTTGAATGATTCATGCAAAATCTGAAAGGCAGTTTCTTTGTTAATTCTTGAGATTTCAGCAAGAGCTCGAACACTCAAACGACGATTTTCGCTGATCAATTTACCAATTTTCTGAATGTTGTCGTCCGTTTTTCATGTTGAGGGTCGTCCAGGCATGGCATGAGCTTCTGTAGCAGTTTTCCCCAGTATCACAAGAAACTTGAGGTTAACTCGTTGCTCGATCTGAACGCTCTGCATTTTTCCGACGCGACGTTAGCGTAAAGACTTGAACGAACAGCGAGACTGAGCGACATACAACCGTGCCCATCGAGCTCAGGATGGGGGAAGCATCTACAAGCACAGGCATGTTCAAACCTGCCGTGGCGTGTTCGCTGTTTACCGATAGAAGCACCAATCCGGTTATTTAATTGCCACACGTCGTATATGCAGATAGTAGGTAACGTAGAACGTCCAGTATAGATGCTTCAACTTTAGGAAGTTTGAGTATTTAGATCTATTACATATTCCATTTTCCACGCTATTAATCTGTTACTTTTTGTATACTACCATACATTGATAGGTATAATGGTTTGAGAGGCTATATATTGCCTACAATATAGTACGCCACCTCTAGTATTCCTTAAAGGCCACTCATCAACTCCATGCTACAATCAGGAAATTGTGGATCTTCATCTTATTCCATATTCAAATACTTTCCAGCGCCATATTTCAACAAAATAATTCCCATCCACGTATGCCTAAATAAAGTTTGAATCAAAATACCCAAATTAGTTTCCTGCCATGGCCACCGAAATCTGCGGACCATTCGTCCATTAAACGTGTATCACTGGTAGGAAATTCTCAGAAAGGGATATTGGGAGCTCTTTGGCATCAACTACAACTCGCACGATATACTGTACTATGTATATTACAAACATCACTGCAATCTCCACAATCGAATTCAATTCAATTCGCGGTTCGTCCTCCACCGATTCCTCGCGCAATCCCAGACAGAGGACGGGTCCAGACATGTCCATGCATGTCTACGCATGCGAGTGACCTTGTTTCAAGCGTTGAATACCGATATATTATACCATTCACCGATTTTTTTAGACACACAACGCACATAATTTGCAAAAAGTGGATGCACAAAACTTATACAATGTGTTCAAACAAGTGGAATTTCTGTAGACAGGAGGAGAAATGGAAAGAAAAGGCTAAAGCCGCACAGAATGTACGGTGTGAAAAGCCTTAAAGTGTTTACTTTAGACGAGGTATCTCTCCTTCTAAGCAAAAGCAATTTACCCGGCTTCACGGGAGAAATGACCGAATCGTATTTTTCCATTTTCTTTTTAAAAGTCATCAATGACGTTTTGTTTTGAAACATGTATTTATATATGAAAGTTTATGACATTTTGCCTTGGTATTTTGTATTTATTTTAATTTTAAAGATATCTATATTACACATATTTTCTTAATAACCTCTTTTTTGCATGGATCAAACTTATATTTGATGTTTGTTACGTATGTATACAAAATTCAATGTCTATTGTCTACAATTTTCCCCATTAAAAAAGGGTAGTAAAACAGTTTTTCGAAATGGCGAACGAGAAGCCACAATTAACCGAAACCTGGGTTAATTTTGATTAATTGGGTGGGCTCCCAAGTGATGTTAATTCCAGGTTCTCAAAGTTAACAGTCCGCTCCATGCATCCCAGCTTCTTTTCATTAAGCCAAGTAAAAAGATGAAATGTCAGAAATGTGTGGAATGCAAACGCCTTTTCTGGCTACTATAAGACATGAAACAAACAAAATCTTGGACATCAAAATGCGACATTCAAAAATTATTTAAATTAAGGATGGATTAGCAAACAATCCTCTCACTAGAACTGGTCTAGATACGCCAAAACCACACCATTTGGTAAATTAATCATATTAGTTATAATCAATACTACCGCAAAAACCAGTGCTACAACAGCTAACCTAATTTTGTCGCGCACATGTTACCTCTCCGCACACGTTTTCGCATTAAAAAGCGTGTCTAATCTGTTTTTTGGCACGAACGTGCCGGACGAGCTAAACGATCTTGGGTTTGGCCCTGACAGAACGCAAAAATCCGTACGTATAGGAAATGTGTTTGTTTACGGTCAACGAACTCCAAACAGTCAAAAAACCATTGGCTAATAACCTCGTGAATTTATTCATTAGCCTGCGAGCAGTGAGGTATATATTTTGGCCACCACCGGGTAATGCTTTTCGTTTACATATGATGTAACATATTACTGAAATGTCGCGCTATGCGTACGGTGAAAGGTGTTAAAAAAGATATAAGCAAAACGATTGCTTCAGTTCCCTTTTCATTAAAACTACATACAAGGCCGTCCGAATCAATTGTATAAAATTTTAGTGAAAGAATCTGATATTGAAGGACAAACTATTCGTTTTTGCAATTCGTTTATACCGTTACATTACGCTACAATGTTTTCGGCGCTGTCCACAAAAAAAATGATAAATCATTGACTTATTTTGAATACCTCCAAAAACATGGTTTCGTACGCGACCAGCTAACAGTGACCAATTTTTAGGCTGGTTTGTTTTACTGCTTAAACTTCTTTCGATTTCCACAGCCTGCAGTTCAAGCGTTGACCATTATTACAGGTGCCCTTTTTTAACTATCGCTCCGTTGTATCTGCAGCAATATCTAGCAAATCCCAAGGATTGAATTTGAGTCTAATTGTATTACTGCTACTTGTCAGTGGTCTCCTACTACACCTAAAACTATCGTCCTAGCCTTCGGGAATGAAATTAGTCTGCTGGTGAAAGATCTATCTACTTACAAGATACAAAGAAGATTGGATTATATCAGAGATCACTTATCTACAACTAAATTTGGAAGAGTACTGCATTGCGACACACAAGAAGATGCACGAAGATTATAGCATTACTCAGCAAGCAAGAATGATGTTCAAAGTCCTAGGAGTAATTTTGTACTCCCCATATAACACACTATTTTCAGGGGATGTCTAGTTTATAGTATATTCTAGGAATGATAACAGTGGATATCACATAGACCTTCTTTCCGTATCCAAAGTGAATTGACAACAATAAACTCATTACGTCGTGCATAACAAGGTTAGCGTTTAAGCCATTTTGACTTTTAACAATATACGATGCCAAGCCGCCAAATTTTCCTTAATTATTGTTGTCTCTGGTGAAATGTAGTTATTTCTTCCTAATAATACCTTGACAATGATAGGAATCTTTAGAGATAGCATTATTAACAACGTTAACTTTGTGTTCAACCTTTTACAATGAGGGCTCGGCTAAATTTAAGTGCAGTCGTGTGATGCAAAGAATGTTGAAATTGTTGCAAGAAATTGACAACGGCGTGCAAAACAAACATAAGAGAAGAAAAATAACAGACTAAAGTACATATAAAATAGTGCATCAGATTTAGTGTTCGAAAAACTGATGGATGATAATCGATGACAAGCCATGAGACACTCTGAGACCACTGTCGTTATTTTAGATGTACTCTAATTTTGCTTGATATTTATCGATACATGTTGATCTATCTGTGAGACTGCGTTATTTATTCAATATATAGTACTGCCATATACATATACGCAACCTGTCTAAAATCCATAAAAGATATTCGCCTTTTGGACATCCATATTGCACGCGCAAAACACGTAAAGGATGTTATATGGACGTTCTCTGATAATCAACGAATATCCATTGTTACGCTATCATAGAAACATCCATCTTTTTGGAATATGGACATTTTATGGCTATGCCTTCGATGACCTGTGGATATAATGCTACATACTTGCACTCCAATATATCCATTTGTACTTCCATCGAATATATTTTCAACATAATTAATTGTGTTATGTGGGCCCAACCAATGTCTAGATATCAAATTAAAGGAGTATTCACAAAATACAAGAATACAAGAGCTATTAAGGATGTCAGTTTTCACTAAATTAATTATTCCAGTAGGAATTTGAGATGTGCTTTTGCAAATCATTTACAAGAATCGAAAATTTATAGCCGCTACCTACTCACCATACACAGGCGCGTTTCTCCATCTACGGCTTTTCAGTGCGCTTTATGGAAGATAATGGCACTTCATATATTTATCGTACATATGTGAAATAGTTGTTAACATAGGCACATGAGAAACCTCTAATTAAGATATTGTCTTTGCGCGTTTCGTCGCAATAGTTGCTACAATCGCTTCTACAGAGCTAAATAAATGTTGCTCAAAATTCTGACGCGGTAGCAGGCCTCGACTACCAGTACTAATTGTTATCGTGAATTAACAATTTACAAGAAACGTTGTATATGGCGTCATTGCGTTCACATTATTTGACAAGTCAATTTGATAACTGTTCTAGAACCACCCATAGCTTAGTAACTATGATTTCACAAGTATCGCGTTTTAATTTCATTATTTGCATCATTGCCAAACGCACTATTATGAAAGAAATATTATCAAGCTAATGTTAGAATATGATAACGATTTAGTGTTAAACAATACCGTATTGCAAAAAACATCTTACTTTGGTCTTTCTATTAATAAGAAGGAATCAATTAATTCGATAATCTTTGAATAAATTGCAGGTTTGGTGAGGGAAATATGTCGCTTCTACTTCCGCCCAAAGTCGAGCCTAAAGTGGGTATATTTTTGTTAAAGTATGATTTGGTCACAAAATTTTCCAAGTAGTTACGATTTATAAAAGAACCCGAAGATCACAATTCTTCAAAGCAAATGTTATAATTACATTCCTATTTTCTGGAAAAGTAACATTTTTTAAAATCCATACAACGTATTTTGCATAATTCTAAAAGACAAGGCTTTGTCAGCAAAAAGAAATTGAAATTGTGTATTGAATCACAGTATAACATAAGCTGAAAATAGCGACAATAATTTATTGACAAAAACTATAGCTCTTAATGCCTTTCATTAGAAACATAAATTGATTAACATGACCATTGCACTAAAAAAAAATAGATAACACCAAGTATGAGAAATGTAATACCTTTAATATAGTTTCCTCGTTGTCTAATTAAAATCTGGTACATATGTGGGTTTTACTAAATTTTATAAGGGAGGCAAAAAAAAAACGTTCTCTAGTTTTAAAATTATATTCATCATCATCATCAACGCCTTTAAATCCCTTCGGATTATGACTCACGCTTTAGCGTGTTGTATCCATTTTCTGCGGTGGATTGGCCCGCTTTTCCTTCCTCTGTCCTCTGTTTTTACAATTTGTTGTGAGTCTGACTTTGTTATTTGTTTTCATTTCTTCCTGTCTCTACATTTCTCTTTCCATTGCTTTATGTTCATTGCCTTCAAATCTTTTTCCATATTGCTCCACCATCGTGTTCTGGGTTTTCCTTTATTTCTTCGCTGGATTGGTGTCCATTTAGTTACCCTTTTTATCATCTCAGTTTGTGGTCCTCTCATTATATGTCCTGCCCATTCTATCCTCTGGGATTTAATAAATCTTACTATATTTTCGCCTTCTAGTTCCTTCTTCTATTTCTTTGTTTCTTTTCCGTCTTCTATCTCCATCTGGGGCGATATCCGGTCCTAGTATTGTTCGCATAATCTTCCTTTCTAGTCTTCTTAAGCCTTCCTCTTCTTTTTTATTCGTTACTGTTGTTTCCGCAGCATATGTAATTACTGGTCTTATTAATGTTTTGTATATTTTTATTTTTGTTTTCTTACTTAATTTTCTGCTTTTCAGCATTTTTCTGTTTCTCCCGAACGCCTGGTTACCTTTGGTTATTCTTTCTTGAATTCTTTCTTTCCCTGTTTGCCGTACTGTAACTCACAAGTAATTGAAGCTCTCTACTTTCTCAAATTCAAGGTTACCAGTCTTTAGTATTCTGTTATTATTTTCACGTTTTTTCCTTATTTCTATATATTTAGTCTTTTTTTTTTCGTTTACCTGTAATCCGTACTTTTTCGCTTCTTTTTCTATTGCATGAATTGCTTTTATAATGCTCGTTTTTGTTTTCCCTATAACTGCTATGTCATCTGCATAGACTTATATCATTAATTCAAAAATAATTAGTCCTTAAGTTAGTCCCTAAGTTAGTAAGGTACGAAAGTAGAAGTAGAAGTTTGTAACAAAATATGTTACATGACATAGAAATTGCAATACCAAGAAAGGGTGCGAATGTTTTGACCAAACTTGGCAAAACCGTATAACTGTTCAAAGGTAACAATTGATTATAACTTTGTTGCGATGGATCAAGTGGTCATGGCATATCTGTCACTTCATGTAGTCTTTTCTGACATTAATGTCAAGTGTATTTCCCGGGGGTCTTGATTCAATTTCTACCGTTTTATCTTGTCATACTTTTCTTTGGTACCACCTTGGTACCTTCGTACAACCCTGGCACCATCTTGGTAAAATCTTGGTGTCTTGGTACCTTGGTACCACGTACGTACTTTGATATCACCTTGGTACCTTGGTACCACCTAGGTGCCTTGGTACCACCTCGGTACCATATTGATACCTTGGAACCACCTAAGCACATTGGTACCACCTAGACACCTTGATACCACCTAGGCACCTTGATACCACATTGGTACCTTAATACCACCTTGGTACCATCTTGGTACCTTGAGATGCACGAGGTACTGTTAACTTTCCTGCTATGTGGGCATACCATATTTTTTGACTACTACATACATTTTCGCAAAGCTGATTGAATAGGAAGACGCGCATATGAAGTCAAAATTTAGTGGAACATACCTCATTTTGAGAAAAAGTCCCACATAGCAGACTTGAAATATTATAAAAAGGTAACAATTATAATAAAGCTTATTCACATGGTGCTAAAGGTTATTAACTCACTTTTATTATGTAGATTCTAGTATCCATTTTTTTGAGCGTGATTAGCAATTTTCGTGTGACATATCCGAGTCAAAAGAATGAACTGTCCTATTGTATTCATAATTTGAAGAGAAGAATAATAAAAACATAGAATGTACTTTCAAAAAGCAATCTGAAAGTTCAACTAATATTTAAAAATAAATAGCAATACATCTGTTCATGTAGTTTCCCGCTTACAATTTTTTAGTCAACATTATTTGAATATGTAAAATCATTAACATATCTTTATAACAGTTATAAATGTAACCAATTATTCAAACAACAAAATGAACTCATTTTTTATATTGATTTTAAACATAAATAATTTTTCCACCGCTTTATTCATAGTATTATGGAACAATTTTTATGCAGTAGTGATGGATATGATCCCAGGACTTCTTTATCGAACCTGTATTAATTACGCCATACATATACCAATCGATTTATTATACAATATTGGTCGTGTTTAATGATAAACTTCGAAGCAAATTTATTCAGCCCCTACGCACAAAGGTAAGATAAATAGCCAGTGTATGTCGTAATTTTTTATGCATTGGATATGTGTAACGTTGCCTACGAATAGCTAATATCTTAGGTTACTGTACGTGAAGTAAGTATAAATGGTAGTAATTAACCTATGAGCAACTGGCTGATTTAATGATATGTCAGTGACATCCAAATGAAATCAAAGCATGTGTTTCGGTTATTAAACTATTTTTAGAGAATAAATTATTAATAGGACATTTTTGATGTCTAAAATTTAAATCCAATGGATTTTTTAAACTATATTCCTATATATGTGTATGTTCCGTCTTTTCTATAGTATTTTATGTTTAGGATTCAACTGTATTTCCTAATATACGATGAAAATCACGCCCAATGCATCCATTTTAATTACAATCGCTTGGTATATTACAAGACGCACATCCTTTTTTTAATTTCGAAATACTAATAAAACAGAGTGCAATGTACCAACATTATAGTGTACAATAAAAAATAATTAACTTATCAAACAACCAATTTGTATTGATTGTTACCGAGTACAAGCATGAAATAATAAGGATCGAACACCAAATTTACGACATTTAAATGCGAGGCCTTTGGTGCAATGTTTCAAAATATTTCAGAACATTCAACAATATAAATTTATGATTTAGTGAGTCGTAAAATTAAGGCGGAAACGTTCTGTATGTAATAATTTTATTACTTTCCGTTTAATGTTACGAATAAAATAACGAAAATATAGTAAATAGGAACTTCTAACGCTATATAAGTAAAGTTTTAATAATATACATAAATGCCTGGTGAAGGTAATTTGTACATTACTAACGATTGTAAACTTAGGCTGGATTATTGTAAGAATATGTATATTTGAATGAAGACAATTAATACGTATACATTTCCTATATCTTGATTTCTCTTTGGGAAAAATCGTCTGTAATGATACTTGGTTACTATTAAAAATTTAATATTTTGGGGATAATTATAATCTCTAAGATTTTACGAGTTTTATTTTTTTATATTCGAAGGAATAGACACTTATGTATTCATAGATTTAATCAAATAAAGTAGTAACAAAACCAGAAACCAATTTAAATAGTTTCGTAAATATGAAAAAAAATTTATCTTATTTTCTTGATGGTTAGATTTTGTATAACTTATATATTTCTGAATGTATTTTCAGCCTTTTGTGAGATTTTTTAAGTTTAAAATCACTTTTTATCTATTTTAAAATGTTATCTAATTTTCGAATGCTTCTCATTAATGAATTTTCACCAATTGTAGATTATATATTTTTGAACGACTAAAATGTTGTGAAATTATTTTACTACAAAGGTTATATAGTTCATGTTATAACTTCTAATTTTTCATTTGTATTGTCATGAGCTACATTATTTTGTAAACTCAATTGTTTGACCTGTAATAAAGCAAAAAAGGGTTTTAAAAAAAGAATTATTTTTATTTTTTCAAATACAGATAAGATCTGAAAAATTCTTTTGTCAAAAACGGTCAAAATATTTTGTTTTTGATATCAAAATACTTAAATTTTGTCTTTTAAACACTAAGATGACATTATTTTCTTTCATTTCCTTAATTTAAATCTAATCAATTGTATGACAAATGTAAAAGGGAAAACGCTTGGATAGTCAACCAAGCTAAATCCCCAAATTTGGACAGTTCTTAGCTACAGATAAAGCCCCGATTATGCTTTCTTTTCAGCTAGTATAAAATTTAAAACCCGCGACCATAGAAGTTGAATAACCCCAACAATAATAATAAACCCGGGGGTATGCTAAAAATAACTACTTAATTAAGGTCGATCAATATCATTAATAATCTTTTTTTATATACGACTGGCTACAACTTATACAAATCCCTACTACTCGATTGTGATTAACGGATTGTATTTCTATTAAATACATTATTGTAAAAATTTAGGCAATGATCTGTTACAAATATTGCTACAGTAATGTACAAATTTTAGTTACACACATAAAAAAATGCAAAAACATTGTTCTAAAGATTCTATTGCACAATACAATATGTATGTAGTGTTATTATAATTATAATTAGTGTTGGGCGATTATGAATGATATAATCGAAATATATCGATTATACCCGAATAATCGATCATTCGATTGTGGTTCAGAAATCATTCATTATTCGTTTCGACTGCGCAGGACACACAAACGAATTACGATTCAAAGATCTGTATTCGAAACTTCGAGGTTTCGAGTTTCGAAATAATTCACTCGTCACTCGGATTCTGTCAAATAATCGTGGAAAATAATCGAAATCGTTAGTAAATTTCGAATGATGATTTCGAATGATCATTCGATTATTGAAATATATCGATTATGCCCAACACTAATTATAATGATTGAAAGAACAAGTAAAATGCAATAACAATAACTATTCTTATGTTTTCGTATCTCCAACAACTTCCCAATTTACAAGTAGCTTTAGTCCGCCACGAGAATGTTACCAACACCTGTGCTGTTTCGCAGGTATGATACCATCCCTCCAAATATTCAACAAATTTGGAATTAAAAGCTAAACTATGGAAGACTTTATTCCGAAAAAATTGTAAATCCGATGAAAATGATTTGACTATATAAAATCAGATGATTTGTTACTACAAAATTATCTTTTCGTAGCGACATCTATTGGTGTATAACCAATACTATCTAGGCTTAATCCTAAGGCAGAAAACATTTGGTTCGTACATTTAGGTAGGCTTCAATAATAAAATCGTCTATACAGTTAAGTGATGATTTATTAATATATATAATTAGGAAGTTTTATGTCAAAAATCGCCACAATTTTGTCCTGCACTTCTCGACACAAAGATTGTTGGAAAAATGATACATTTATGTGAAACAATACAATAAAAACTTGATCATAACTTTGAAGTATTATCTATGACAACATGTAATAATTAACAAAAATCTGCGGTCAAGTTACGTAATTGTGTTAAAGACTGCTACAATATTTTCCTGCAATATTGTAGTACATTCTATCAAGTGATTTTTTCCGTGTGTGCAATAATTATAGAAATTTCTGTTCAAGCATTCCGGTTTAGCCAGGTTAACTTTTCTATCGGACGATCCAAAAAGTCGAATACTGAGGTTAATGTGAGGTTAGCAACTACAAAAAGAGTACTAGGAAGTATCACAATTGTTCATTTATATTTCCTTTTTTTTGTGGGTTATCCCCAAAACGCCTTATCCTGACGTTTTTAAGGCCCATAATTTGACTTACAATTATTACCATTTGCAAAGGCAATAAAATTATTATGTTTACATTTTTTGTAATTCAAATGTATTATGTTCTATAGGATGCGTATGTACGACAATGAAAACAATTTCAATGAAGCACCATTTCTGAAAGTGACAATTTTCGTATGATAAGCAGAACAGACATTAATTTTGAATCACTCGATATTTGTAGCTCAATGGAGCTTTGCACAAGAAGTCCAAGGGATAGCGTCTTCTTTCAAAACGACAGATCTCAAGCAGAATCAAAAGTGTTGCTTTAAAATCCAATTGTTATATTTACTACGTGAGGAAATTAAATGTCATTACTTGATTTAAACTGTCAGAATCAAGGGCGGCTAGTGCACTATGGCTGCGGAGCTACATTACACTTAACAGACAAGTGGCGAATATGTATTTTGATGGTTTTGAAGATCATGACAGAATTCATGAAGAAGAAGTACAAGATTTAGTACTTTTTATTCAACAGCAACAATATTATTTTGTTAAATCTTATAAATAGATTTTAATGAAAACAAAAGAAAATTGACATAAAAATTAACCGCGTCGTTGTCATAGCTTCTGCCGACGTTTTATCCACAATCTTATGGGACATCTACAGGACTGTTACTGCACACTGACTGGGGACTATTCATTCCGGAGGGGTTTATATAGGGCACACTGACTGAGTCACTCAGTCAGTGTGTAGTAACAGCCCTGAAAAAGTTCCATAAGAGTGTGGATGAAATGTCGGCAAAAACTACGACAACGATGCGGTTCCAACCTGGAAACCAAGAGTATAGTGTTAATTGGTTGTTCGAAATTAGTGCCATCGAATGCGAAAATTCTTAAATTCGAATATTCGAGTTTGTGTAATTACCAAATCCGAAAATTCGAATTCAAAGTTCGGATTTCAAATTCGAATTTCGAATGCACACCAAAAGTTAATTCTCACAGGTGCATACACCGTGCATTTTTATCTCTAAGCATACGCCCCCAATGCTTTAATACATTTTACAATTTGTCAAATTTGACAGGAAATGTCATTTTTGTGTTCTATTAGCATACTATGATCAAATTGGGTTAGCTCTGTTCTTAAAACAAGAGACGCATTAAAACATTAAAGGCTGTGTTCAGAGATGTGAGACGTACGCAGACGTTCATAATACAGAGCGAGAGCTTTTTCATTTTACACTACTTCTAGTGTTTACCTAATATTCGAAATTCGATGTCGAAATCCCAACTTCGAATTCGAATGTTAAGCTCGAATTGAAATTCGACTTTGAAATTTTATATAAGAAAAATTCAATGTTTCGGATTCTCAAAAATTCAAAAATGTGAATTTTATCAACAGTCCTAGTTTGAAATGATGACCGTTCACATCCAGCGTGCAAATCTGTGAACAAATTATTGAGTAATACCTGCCAAAGCCTTCTCACGAATAACTTGCATTCAATTTCATCAGTTTCTGCCTAAATTCGTTCAGATTATTTAGTCGTCTAATATAACCACAAATTTCCTCAAAGGAAAATGGATTTAGGTCTGGGGACCGTGCTGACCATTCCGTAAATTTAGGAAGGTTTTATATAGCAAAGCTTCTTAATAGAAAGAGATTGGAATGGATCCAGACGATTGCCTAACACTGTATAATTATGTCTGATATTACAAATAATTTCTCATGTTGTACAAACCCTATAGTAAAAAAAAAGAAAGCTAGCATTGACCAACCCCTTAACATAATTTCTAAAACCGCAGCCTGTAACCTTTCTATTGCATAGGCTTCCTTTTACATAAGTAGCTGCGTTCTTTTGCATACATATTAATCCCAACACTACACAAATTGTATGATTATACATCTGCAAATTTCCGTTTGCATACATTAATTGAGGCGGGCCTTTTATGGAAGAAATGACGCGACTAAATTTTAAAAAATTTAACCCATGAAAAAACATGGATTCTACATACATATTTGGTAATGCGAAAGAAGGCCCCATCTTTTTCTTCGTTTTAATCTCTTGAATTGATTACTAAGGATTACCATTATGAAACAAATCGAATTTTGAAAGTATTTGTTGCCATTTGTGAACTCTTTAAAGGTGGAATAGATATCTGTAGCTACTTTAGAAAGCTATCTATAGAAAGTAGCCAAATTAAACAAGATGAAAGGAATGTATCTAGCCGTGTCTTGAAAATCGCATTTACTCTGATTTCAGTTTTAAGTTATATCTACATACATTGCAATAAAGAAAATTTAATTTTCAATAGCATAAAATAAATAAGAAAATACAAAAATGACTCAATCAAAACGTGATTCATGATAAACCAACCAACACGCAAACCAAAGCTCCGTGACCAAAATATAACTATCTTGAAAGAGGACGGTACGGCAACCAAAACAGAAAAGGAAGCAGCTGAAAAAGAAAAAAGACAAATTATCAAAAAATTTTAAAAATTTAAAAATGGGGATTCGACGCCACCAACAAAATTTTAAAAGAAAACAAAGGAAAACTAACCCCTATTTTAGTAAATATAATAAACAACATATTTCAAAACGGCATTTACCCGGACTACATCAAACTATCATTAGACCAATACACAACAAAGAAAATAAAGAAAAAGCAGAAAATTATGGGCCAATAACATTACTATCAACTTTAAAATCCTAGAAAAATATATCCAAACTATAATTTCCGCACACCTTACAAAAAAAACAGATAATAAACGAACAGAATGCCTTTCAAAAAAATTCCAGAACAACATCAGCAGCATTAGATATGATTAACGAAGTGAGAATCAATTTAGAAAAAAAGGAAATAGTAATAGCATTCTACATTGACATGAAAAAAGCCTTCGACACAATTTCTAAACCCAAACTAATCCAAACACTGCCATATCTAGGAATTCAAAATAAAGAAGTAACTAATTAAAACCTATATAAAGAATAGAAATCAAATAAAACTATTTGTGTTATTTGATTTCAATTTTTTTAAACGGCGAAAAAAGCATCCCACTCACTACCGAATATGGGATTCCTCAAGGCGGAAACCGCCAATATTATACATTCTATACATTAAGAATCTTTTAGAAATAGCACTAAAAGGAAAAATCTTTGCTTGCGCAGATGACATATGTCTAATATATGCAGGAACAAAACAAAAAATCCTACAAAACGAACTTAACTAACTTAAACGAAGGCATAAAAAAATAGAAGACTGGTGCTACAACGATCTATTAACGATAAATCAAGGTAAAACTAAATACATGGTTTTCACATCAACAAAACAAAAACACAAATTCAACATAAAAATCAAAAATCAAGTAGTAGAAGAAGTACATGTCGAATATCTGGGAATAACCGGGGTAACTGGGAGTGAATTATTGTACTTTTTTTGGTTAATATTATTACAGAAGTTCCTGTGTTATTACTAAAACCGAAAATATATGTCAAAATCTATTAATTGTATTTATTTATTGTACAGTCCCTGACCAAATTACTTCAAACACTCAATATTTTGTAGTTTCTTCATAATAAAATATAAACTATACATGTATTATATTTTTTATTTATAAAATATATTGTAAAAATATGTAACATATGTAAATATTAAATAAGTAATTAATATTTAGTCCATAACCCATGATTTTTAATAACACCCTTAATTCTTCTGGGCATACTTTCAATGCAAGATATGATTGTCTCTTTTATATCTCCATCATTCTCCCATACATCCTTTATATTCTTCATTAATATTTCCTTTGTAGGGTTTTCTCTTTCATATACCTTACTTTTTAGTCGATTCCATATGTTCTCGATGGGATTCAGGTCCGGTGAATTTCCGGGCCAACGTAAAAGAGGTATGTGATTGTCTTCAAAGAATTTCTTAACCTTTTTTGCCACATGGCAAGGAGCATTATCTTGCATAAATATACGCCCTGTCGGTATGCGACGTCCTAGCTTAAAATACGGTAATAACGTGTTTTTTAACACATTTATGTACTGCTCTTGACGCATTGTACCTTCTACAAAATACAAAAGGGGCCCGGGGCCGTCTCCACTAATTACTCCCCAAATCATTACCTGCGGAGGGTGTTTTACAGTTCGAAGAACCGTGGACTCTGTGAGACGTTCGCCAGGTCGTCTACGAACAAATTGTGCTCGCTGCACTAACACACAGAGCGAGCACTCGTCACTAAAAAAAACTTATTAAATAATGCAAACATTAATTCAGTCAAAATCATGTTAAGTTATTCACCTTTTTCCAATTCTCGTCTGTGAAATGTCGGTAATCTCTTGCAAAGTTGAGACGAGCAGATTTCATTTTTTCTGTGAAACGCGGTTTTTTTACAGGTCTTCGGCCCATTAGGCGATTTTCGCGCAATCGGCGCCTGACAGTTCTGCTAGAAATCTCTATTCTTCTCTCTTGTAAACTTGTTTGAATCATTTTAATTGTAGCAAATCTATTGCTCAAAGCCTGATGAACAATTTCACGGTCAGATCTCTTCGAAGTTTTTCTTTTCCGACCGCACTTTGCCCGTCTTTGTGTCGATGTGCTAGATCCTTCGTTTAAGTTTCTAGCTAAACACGATACAGAAGAAGGAGATACTTTCTGTAATTTTGCAATTTCTCGTTGTGAATGTTTGTTTGATTGTGAAAAAGCTTGTATAGCGGCTTTTTGTTCACTTGTTAAATCTTTCCCGGGCATTTTCTAAAAAAAACCCCCCAAATTTTTTAATTTTTTTCAAATTCCAAATAATTAATTATTAAGAGAGATAGAATAACAATTTTACCTTTGCAATAACGATATATCAACCCCAAAACCTTAACGATACTCCAAAATTTAAAGCTTCTATACGATTATGACGAAATTTTTTAAAAAAATATCGATGCATTCTCTAAACTGTGAACTCGCTAAATGAAAAAGTTGATAACAAAAAATATTTATATATACATACTTTACTCTTCTAAATATCATCTTTTTTTTGTATTTTTATTTATTGATACAATAATCTAGTCCCCCTATAAACGATCGGATTCAAAGTAAAAGAATATCACTATAATAAGGTGGGAATTTCCAGGTAAAAGGGTTGATTTATGACATGTTTCAAGTAATATGGCCAGGGACTGTACTTCATTTAAGCGTCCAGGGCTACCCGAACTTCTTATTTAGATTAGGTCAACTATTAAAATATACTCAGTTGGTATTTGAAAATGGTTGTGTATCCAGGGTGACACATATTAATTTTAAAATACGAGAATAATTCATAGTTTCCTTATAATTATGTGTTCAAAATAATGCATGTAAACACACAATCAGTAAATGTAGATAATATGTTTTTTGTACTAAGCAATATAATTAGAAAAACTACAGTGAAATGTCCATTTCCTCGAGTAATATTATTGAATGGACCCTTTTTTCTTGTACAAAAAGCTGATGAGATTTAGAGGGAAGATCTCCTCATCTCAGCATTGCTTCACCTCGCAAACTTGCAACTATATGTTTGCACTTTATTGCAAGCATTACGAGGGTGGATCAATATGTCCGTGACTTTTTAAATTTCCCGCCTTGCAAATTGAAAAGCAACACTACTCCCGTCAACCACCATCTGTCAATACACTACTGTCAAAGTTTGAGAAAGCTGCGTCATTTGGTTAAAGTTTGACAGCCATTGAAAGCAGACAACGTCGTGCCTTTTGGCGAAAATGGAAAAAAGTGAATTTTGTGCGCTCATGAAGCATTATTTTTTATGCATGAAAACCATTACTCAAACCAAAGCTAAGCTTGATAAATAGTATTGGGACTCTGCGCCATCAGAATCAATGGTAAAGAAGTGGTTTACTGAATTTCGTTGTGGTCGTACAAGTACTAATGACGCCGAACGTTCTGGACGCCCAATTGCGGTCACTATACGCGAAACAATCCACGATATGGTGTTAGCCGATCGGAGATTTAAAGTGCGCGAGGTTGTAAAAGCCATAGGTATATCACATGGCTCAGTGGTTTCAATTTTGAATGATCACTTGCGTATGAGAAAGCTACCCGCAAGATGGGTGCTATGATTGCTTACAATAGATCGCGCACTACGCCATCGTGTGACAACTTCAAAGGCGTGTTTGACGTTGTTTAACCGTAATCCGGACGAGTTTTTGCGCCGTTTCATAATCGCTGACGAAACATAGATACACCACAACACACCGGAGACCAAATAGTAGTCGAAACGGTGGATTTCTCCGGGTAAAGGCCAAGTTCAGTTTGTCCGCCAACAAGGTCATGGCGACTGTTTTTTGGGATGGACGTAGCATAATCCATATCGATTACCTTCAGAAGGGAAAAATAGTCAACGGCGAATATTATGGCAACTTATTGGACGGGTTCAATGACGATTTAAAGATAAAACGACCGCATTTGGCCAAGAAGAAAGCACTCTTCCATCAAGACGATGCACGACGGCATAAGTGCATAGTCGCCATGGATAAATTTCACGAATTGGGGCACTAATTGCTCCCTAACCCGCCATATTCTCCGGATGGGGGCTAAATCCGGAGAATATGGCTATTTCCTGTTTCCAAATCTGAAGAAATGGCTCAGCGGAAAGAGATTTGGTTCCAACGATGAAATCACCGCTCAAACAATTAAAAAATTGGAGAAACGTTGGACGAAATGTATTGAGCTAAAAGGAGACTAAGTTGAGAAGTAAAACATTTTTTACCGAAAAAAACTATCTCTCACTCAAAAAGTCACGGACATATTGACCCATCCTCATAAACACAAAACTCTTTCTCCAATTATCAGCAGATACAATAAGGCAAAACAATATATTGAAATTATACTCCTGCCCTTTTCTTACCTTAACCGTTGTAGTTACTTATGCGTTTCTTTGGGGTGGTATTTGACAATTGAGGACAATGTCAATTAGCAACAGTAGTTTAGAGTGGATGTCGCTTCCTTTATAAATGTACTATAATCGTTGACTTTAAGACTATATCGAAATGTATTCGTAATATTGGCAACAATTTCAAAAATGTATTCCAAGAATGGTTGCGGAGAATTCAAGAAATGCAATTTTTTTTTCCTTTCCCCTTTTATATGTTGTTTTTTTTTTTATAAAAACTCCCGATTTTGCACCATTAAGTTCCTGCCTTATCTTTTCGGTACCTGTGACTGAGCTTAAAGAGTAATCTTGTCCGTTTGATCGCGCTATCTTTCCGTCGTCCTATTAATTTTTTATATCTGCTTTTATTGTAGACCCATGATAATAATAGCGACCAGGGGCCCCAACCCGGGGTGAAGGGGCCCCGCCCCGGGCGGAGGTTTTTGGGGGGAAAAAGACCCCCTCGTCAATTGTTTTTTTTAATTTTTAATAATCAAAAACAAAAAAAATCTTTTTAAATTTACATAACATTGTTTAACCCTCAAGTAGCTGGAGATAAAAAAATAGGATTTTCTTGCTAATATTGGATATCAAATTCAAAAATATAAAATCACGAAATGCCCCGGCACTGAAAATTTTTGTTTGAAGGCACCTGTACAATTTAATTCAACTATTACTAGGGTTTTATCTATTAAGAAAGGATGGCCCCCAATTTAAAAAAATTAAAACCCGGGGGTTCCCAAGTCCCCGAGTTCCAAGAAACCCCCTTTTGGACGGTACTAGCTCTAGGTTTTTTTTTCATATTTTTGGGGGAATCCCAAAAACACGATGCGTCGTAGAAATGCGTTTTTTTCCCCATATATTTTTAGGGAACCCCCTTGTGCGGGGGTTTTTAAAAAGCGTTTGGCCAGTATTCATTCCCTTGCAATTTTGTTTTTGTGTCTTACGTCTTACATATTATTTAAATTGATTTGTTTTTTTTTTTATTCTAAAAAAATTTTTTACTTACTAATTTCAATTTCTGTATTTTCTTTTTATTTTTCCCGATTTTTGGTAAAATATATTTTTATATAAGATAGGCTTATTTTTTGTTAATTATCTTATAAAATTTTTGAATTCTCCCGAAGGGGTGATTTAACCCTTTCCGGACCAATGATAACTTTAAGGATCAGGGTTGTTATATGTTTTTTTCTTTCCCTTTCAATCCTAATAGGTTTGAAAAATGATGTTATTTTACTGAGTGGTCGTAATGAATC
The DNA here is from genome assembly GCA_029619325.2 of Dynastes grantii. Lineage (NCBI taxonomy): Eukaryota > Metazoa > Arthropoda > Insecta > Coleoptera > Scarabaeidae > Dynastes > Dynastes grantii. Next base: position 17,399,930 of record JAROYF020000001.1, on the reverse strand, counting down.
GAATAATGTTTATGTAATTGGGTAAGATATATATTATACTGTGTTAATATTTTCAACTATTGGGTGTTATCTACTTTTTATCTATTTTTTAAATTTATTTGGTGTAATGTTTAAGATAAAAAAATATATCGTGTGTTTAAAATCAAATGAAAGGTTCATTATAGATTTACCCCAATTCTTTTAATTACGAACTTTAATTGTTCCAAAAAACTATGATTATTATTATCATCATTGGGCCTCTATGGATAGATTTATATAAAAATTTTTTAAATGTTTGTTCATTGTTGCGTTGTTAATGTTTACAGATGACCGTTAGTTTTGTATAAAATAAAATTTAATTAATAATTTATTTTAAAAAACAAAGTTATTGAATTTTAAAAAATTTTTCAAAATCGATCAAAGGGTAATGAAATGATTTTATATTATTTTATAACATGAATTTTAAATAATGTGTATATAATAGGAAAAAATTTTTTTTTTTAATTCAGATGTCTGATAAAAGAAAAAGATGTCAGGTGCGGAATATCGCAAACAAAAAAATTTGAAAAAAAAAACCCTTTTAGAAGAGTTACCACCGATATCACTACATTTTTTACCCGACACCATCAACAAGTCCATCAATATGCCATCATAAAGTAGAACAAGAGGACTGTCGACTAAAAATGATTTTTCGTAAAATCGCCATCTCCTGTGCATCGGTTCATCTTTATCAAAACCCAGAAGAAAAAAAAGGTATTGACTTGATCTTACTGATCCCCCCAAATGGCCAAAATCTAACTGTTTTATTGAATGCCTAAGACATTGGCCCGATTCAGTATTCAGAAGAAATTTTCCTAAAGATCACAAAAACAGATCATTTCAACATTATATTTCCGTAAAAAAAGTGTAACGGAGAAAATGTTTATAAAATTTGGGTTTGTATTCCAAATCAAAAAAATTTGTATTTTGTTTTGTTTAAAATTTTTTTCCCAAAAATAAAAAATGCTTTTTTGATGACGGTTATAGCGATTGGCAGCATTTTTCGCGAAATTTGAAAGAAAGAAAAAAATAAGGATCATTTTAATTGTTATAAGTTTGGGGGGACTTAAAAAAAACTTTGAATAATGAAAGAACGGTTTTATGCATTTAATGAAAAATTAATTAACTTAGAAAAAAAAAATGGAAAGCGGTTTTGAAAGAATTTATATGTAATTCAGTTTTTGGAAAACAAAATTTAGCTTTTAGGGGGGATATAAAAAAATACGAAAAAAAAATAATGGGAAAATTTTTAAAATTAATCAAACTATTGCTTTTGATAATGTTATAGCTGAACATATTGGTGCATTAAAAAAAATGATTCCACTAGAATAATACTTAGAAAAATCCAAATGAAAAAATATCTTTAATTGGTGAAAAAATAAAAAATATTAAGTTTATTAAAATTTTCAAAATATTTTTTCCCCTATTGGTTAGACATAAGTCATTTGGGGCAAATAACAGTAGTAGTGCGTTTTTTGTACCTAAAAAATACTACAAAAAAGTTGAAATACGAGAACATTTTTTTGGGTTTTGTCCCAATTTTAGATACAACTGGGGAAGGGAACTATTTTTTTATCAACTTTTTAAAAGCGAAAATATTGATATTGGTAATATGGGGGCGGGCTATGATAATGGAGTAACAGAAAAACATAATGGCCTTCAAAAAAATTTTGGATATAAATCCAAGAGCTTTTTATGTGCCTTTGCTACACAGTTTTAAAATTTTGTCGTAAATGGCGGGCCCAAAACTTCTCTAGAAAAGAAAACTTTTTTAGTTTGTTCAGGAACTTTAAAATATTTTTTGCTTCTACGCATCGATGGATATTTTAAAAAAAGGATCCATCATTGACTTTAAAAAAGCTGTCAGATACAAGATGGGAGAGTAGAAAATTTACCCAAAATTCCGTTATAATTTACATACAGTATATGATGATTAACAATTTATTCGAAGATACGTCTCGGGATGCTAACACTAGAAACTTAGCAAAGTCTTTTAACAAAAAAAAAATCATTCAAATTTATTTCGTCAATAATAATTGGTAAAATTAACGAAAATTAATGTTTTAAGTAAGGAATTGCAAAATCGACATAGATCTTCAAAAAAAAGCGAAATGCTTGAACAAATTTGAATTACAAAACTGTGCAGATCAGACAATAATTTTGAAACCATTGCTGGCACAATAATTGCAAAAAAATTGTTGGGAAACAACATTTCCAAAAAATTTAAAAAATTAGACCGCAAAATTAGGGATTTTCAATATGAAGGCCCCGATGAAGTTATTTAAAGATCCGGGAAAGGCAATTCAAAATAAATTTTTTTTTTACACTTATAGACATGGAAAATTTGAAAAAAAAAAGAGCGTTTTTAACTTTAAAATTCACAAAGAAAGTTTTAATTTCTTAAATGACATTTATTCTTTATTTTCGTTAATCAGAAACTAAAAAGAAATATTGTTCAGATTTTTAAATAAAACTTTTGATCCCACAAAAACAGAAAAAGACATAAATGCATTAGATTTAGGAAAATCGAAAATTTGTCACCATTATTAAGAACTATGAATCATCAACAATTTTAATTATTTATTTTTACAAGACCTTCATAATCTTTTCCAAAAATTACTGTAGCATTGAATATTTTTAACTATCCTGTAACTGTAGCTTCTGGGGAAAGATCACCAAACTAAAATTAATCAAAATTATTAAACAACTAGTCCCAAAAAGACTTTCAATTTTAAAAAATTATATTGAAAGCGATTGTGTTGACGAATTAAAAAATTTTCTAATATTGTTGATCAATTTGCAGTTAAAAACAAGATTATTATAAATTTTTTGAATTTATTTTTTTTCTTTAAAAAAAATAAGTATATACGTTTATTGAGTTTTTTATATTTTATACATATATTTTTGTTTATATTTTATTTAATTTACATAATATATTTTTTTTATATAAATTTACTTATTTTTGGGTATTTTAAAAATATTTATTTAATAAAAGAGATTTGTTTAAAAGTGAGTTTACTTTTTTATTTTTTGAGTTTAAATTTAAAAATTTTCAATGGTAAGTATAAAATTAATAAAAAAAATAAAAAAATAATTAAAAAAATTTTCATGGAAAGGGGGAAAAAAAAGGGTTTGACCCGGGGGGAAATTTTTTTTTCCCGGGTGTAAAACCCCCTTTAAAAATTCGCTGTCATTAAGATTTCTTATATGGTTATATATTTCTAAATATATCCACTTACTACAACTGATACTATATTTAACATTTTTTCTTACGATTCTATAAATAAAATTAAAGCATTAACAAGCTCCACTAATACATCTTGTAAGTTACAAAACACATGACCGATACATTATTTTTAGATATTGTCTAAGATCTAAATAAACAATGATAAAAGTCAAGGAAAACGTTATTTCGTCATAATTTTCGCCCCATGAATACCAATTTGAACGCTTTCGTAATAAAATCGTAATAAATTTTCAGAAACACTTGGCGTATCCAATTAAACGGCACGCATACGAACTAACTAAATAAGAAATGAGTCACCGTATAACGCGCGATGAGATAGCGCACTTAATATTTTAAACTTACTATTTAACACAATTGGCAGGCATACAAACGTTGTGAAAATCTAGGCAGCGCCCAATTGTCTGGTTACATAGTCATCTTTAGAAAGTTGATAATAAATCTCGCCATAGCTTATTTTATACAGCAAATGTTCGAAAAAGATTAAATGAATGTTTTCGCCAATTAGGTAACGGAGTTTTAAGAAAGGAATCTCAATAAGTTAGCATCTCGTATTTAAATATTTCTGTTAAAATTCGAATTTCAAGTTCATTTTATAAACCAGATAGGTTAGCAAGGAACATATCATAAGTGGTACTGAGTAGTGTATAACGTTTGTCTGTACTGTACACCTAATTATCAAGAAAAGATTCCGCTTCACTTAATTATGAACTAAATATTATTCCTTTGTTGGCCCTTAATCACTATCTAACTTTTGTAAAGCTATAAAATGATTTACCTTTATACTACTTTTGAAATAGTATTTATATTTATAAACTATTGTTTTGGCACTAGTCTTAGGTTGGCTAAAGTTTGATGTGGATTTGAATAACAAGATGCACAGTTAAGGAACTTAATTGCCTTCTTAGTGCTCTGTATTAATCTGCCAGCACAGCAGGACTATACTTTGCGTAATATCTTCAATCTATGCTCAATGAGACATGGGCAATGAGCCCTCGTGGAAGCGTTTCTTGCATTTATCACTAACATCCCAATATTTTGAAGATAGAAACCTAAATGCGAGTCCAGCACATAAATTTTGAAAAATGATCTAAACCAATCTTATAAGCATACGGGTAATAGCGAGTATGAATTTCACCGCACCAGAACCCTGTGGTGGTCTATAAAAGAGTTACGTAAACTAAAATTAAAAGAAAACCAAACCGAAAAATGCACATCAGGACAAAAATCAGCAAAGGCTCCATATCAACTTTGCCAAGATAATGCTATCTCTAAAAAAAAGTGATCTTACCGAATATTGACCGCATTACTGATAGGATGACCTCTAATATAACATTTATATAAACTCTATGGGAAGAATTGGAGGCCAACTGTGTCGCAAAAGGGTGTGTTTATGTGAAGCTGCGATGATAGCTATGATGATAGCTGCGATAGTCGATAAGAGCTGTGATAAGAGCGACGATACTAGAAGCGTCGAAAACTATGCATCGCGTATGGCGTTTATGAAGCTTCGACAAGCGCGTCACTTTGACAGTTGTCAAAATATTTTCATTACAGTCTTTCTTTCTTGATTTTGGTGTTTTTGATCCCGTAATCTTTGCATAACAAGCCAGTTAAATAAATATTAAAACAAAAAAATGATTCTGATGAAGAAACGTGTTTAAGTTCGAATGCCGTAAAATATTATATTAGTAAAGGCATTCTCGGCAACGGAGATATGCTGCACATCCTTTCAATACTGAAAGATGTACATTTGGAGAATTTCATCACCTATATTTGAAATTAAGAGAGTACCCAACAAAATTCCGCGAATATATGCGAGTGAACATAGAAACTTTCGATTACATTCTATCAAATATTCGTGACGAATACGATATAAAAATGTGTAATTACCATCATAGTCCAATTGTATCTGAGGAGCGGTTGATAATCCCAATTAGGTAAATAATAATAATAATAATAAGCTTTATTGCTCAACAGAAGGAAAAATAGAATTCTCAGAAAATTCAGTAATGTTTACGTAAAATGAACGATTAAACCCAACTTGAGGAATGTTGGCAGATGACGGATCGGTGAAAACACCACCACTACCATCAATAGAAGCAAAGAGGATTATAGGTCTTTTATTAAATCAATATGAATAATTTAAACAGCACTGGCTTTCAAGAAATCAATTGAATGAATGACTATGAAAATAATGAAATGAATATGAAAATATTTTAAACATACATGTAGTAGTTAATTTAATTGCCACTTCATCCCAGAGATTGTCTAAAACATAGTGATTATGATGATTTTGATGATTTTGGTCTCATATTGGGGGGCCTAAGGTAAATTTCGGTGATTAAATTTTTGATATCGATTCCTAGAGTTGATTAAAGTGGATTAAAGCAAAATTTTACAGTTCGATTAATAACATTTATATTTGTTCATTGTCGCTGCCCACAGATGGCGCGTAACTCCAACATAAACACCCGCTTCGCTATTATCGCCGCTCTCATCGCTGCTTTCATCGCTGCTCTTATTGAGTATCACAGCTCGCTTCTGTAACCATGGTTACGGAAAGATACAGCGCTCATTGATTAGCCCGCTTTGCTACCGCACTACTCTCATCGATCATCGCAGCTTCACTATAAACACACCTTAAGTCAGGAAGATTTAGAGACGGCACACAGAACACATACTGTGAAAATGTCTCGCCATTGGTGCTGCAGAACTTGCAGCAACGCATAACAAAACTTAAAGTTTTCGAAACTGAATTACACACGGAGTTTACATGGTCGGAAAAGTGTAAACGGGAATTAAAGTACATTCCAAGATCTTTAACATTATCAGCGTTTATCAAGCCATTACGTCTTATGGCATAAGTAGATGGAATGCATTAAGTTTTGCGAGTGTATGATATGTAACAACATTTCCTAGTATTAAATTTTAGATCGAATTTGTAACACCATTAATATTTAAGTTATGTTGTTACGTGCAAAACATCATTCCATGTTCTTATGGAGCAGTAAATCTTCAAATCATCTGCGAATGCAAGTACAGAGCATGTGAAAGAACAAAGCAAGTCATTCAGGTACAGTATAAACAGTAATGGCCCCAGATTCGAGCCCTATGGTACCCCTGACGAGGCGCAAAACTCCAAGCGATTTAAAACCGTTATAACATACGCAATTGATTCTGTCAGAGAGATATGAATGCGGCAGTAGATCCAAGCTGAATCCAAAGGTGGTGAGATTTTTTATTGAGGCACCATGATCGATGGTGTCAAATGCGCGACTAAGGTCGGTGTAAATTACATCTAGTTGTCCCTGATTATCTAATTTCTGACAAATACTTCGCCTCAATGTGACTATGTTCGTTATTGCTGAACGTCCGCGGACGAAACCATATTGATAGGGAGAGTAAATTACGTTCTCAAAAACTTTTATGTAATTTGAGGAATTGATATCGGTCTGTAATTCCCCATTCTGATTTTATCGTCTTTCTTTAATACAGGACAAATTCTTGTTCTTGTTGCCAATACCAAGGAAAATTGCCGGTTCTAATCGAAAGACTAATTATGGATACCGCAAATCTTCACAACTACACTTGGAATCAGGTCATCGCCAGCACTAAAATCTTGAGGGAAGGTGGACTTAATCTTAACTAATTCCTCTTCAGTGACAATGGACAACATAAATGGAGCTCGAATTGCTGAAGATCTGTTGATGGAAAAAGAAGAACTAGTCGAAGCGGTTATTATTATAAAACAAAGTATTTGGTACGCGAGTAGTCCCACGCTTACTATCTAAGTACTTAAACACATCATTAGGATTGTTTGTTATCGATAATTCGACTTTGTGCATGTTGCTTTTATAAGAAGTGGAGATTAATGATTTGCAAAGGACTCTTGGTCGTCTAAATTCGTTATGGAAGAATTGATTTTTGTAGCTTTCCATCAACGGATGTCGAGATCTGTTTTTGATTGAAAATGTTGGTACAGATAACTCAATTATATCATGTAGAGTGTTATAGAAACCGTCAATAGCACTATTAACATTGTTAAAATCTTGTAAGTATAACCAGTCTGTCTGTAAGATACCATTAGACAACTTATTGTAATTAGCTTAGCGGAAATTGTATCTTATACTGCTGTTAGACGGGAAACTTGAAACTAAAGGAGAACAATTCAGAAAAGCCAAGAAAACGTACAATGATGGTTGATAAGGATCAATAGACACAAAAGGAAACTCATCAAGTTCAACAGAATATTCGCAACCTGCATTACACAAGACCAAATCCAAGAGACGATTACTACAATTTGTTAACGGATTTACTTCTTTATGCGAGAAGAAAACATACTCCCATTTTCATTGATAATCATTGAAAACCAACTGTCCCCTATGATATTTAATCCCGCGTCGTTCGGATCACAATATGCTAACCGTTCGATCACCAAAACGGTCACTCAAATACATACGTATTCAGAGTACTGTTTTCAAAATCGGAACGACTACAGCTTTCTCACAATGTACACAATATACAAGGAAAATACACGAGAGAATCGAATCGCTACCGCACACACGCGTTTACGTCATCACCTACCGTTACTAAATACAGGCGTTAAAAAACTAAGTCTCGGCAATTTAATAACTCGAGCTCTTATAAACTATAAAATGATTATTATTTATGAGTAGTTGCAATGTACTCACACCATTCAAACGCTAAAAAACAGCAGAATTCTATATTTGTAACTTTAACACTGTTTCTCGTTCTCGGCCTTTTACTTTTTAGTGTCAAAATTAGTAGAAGTACAAACTATGAACTAAGGTAAAGGATTCGTGTAAATTCAGCAACACACGAATTTATGGAAGGATTTATTTCTAATATACGTAGGGACCTAAACAAGTTTTGAGATTAGCAGGTAGTTGAGTAGGTGCCGCAATAATCATTAATGATTTGTCGACAGACCAACCCTTCCTAGAAACATAAACGGCATTTGAAGGAAATATTTTACATCGATACACTAGTAATCAGTTGTAGAGTAACCGTTGTGGTGAAATGTCGCATTTCAGTATACGTGATCTTCGAGCCATCAATTTCTACAACTTTAAACGTGGTCTTACTCCCGAAGAGTGTGAAGCCGAAATTCGGTCTGTATTCGAAGATGAAGCTCCTAGTCGGAATAGTGTGTACAGGTGGTATAAACAGTTTCAACGCGGTGTTTTCCAGCTAGAAGACGATCCAAGAGCCGGACGCCCGGCAACAGCCGTAACTCAAAAAAATGTGGACATGGTACGAGAGATGATAGAGAGAGACAGGCCATGTCTCTTATGAAATGATTCAACAGACATTAGGGATTCATGCACCAAGCGTACACACCATTCTCCATGATTGCATGTGAAAAAGATTTGCACTTTGTGGGTACCCCATCGTCTTACCGACGAGCAACGCGAAGCCAGAGTGCAGTGGTGCAGAAAAATGCTAAAAGATTAGGAAAATGGTGCTTCCGCTGCAGTCAACAATATTGTAACAGTTGATGAAACTTGGCTGTACTATTACGATTTACCCTCCAGATCGCGAAACAATGTGTGGCTGTTTGAAGACGAGGAAACTCAAGTCAATGTCAAGCAATCACGGTCAGTAAAGAAGAAAATGATTGTGGTGTTCTTCGCAAAGCGTGGATTAATTAAAACCGTGGTACTACGAGAACAAGCTACAGTGACTGCTAAATGGTATAGCGAGCGGTGTTTGCCACAACTTGTAGGAGTTCTTCAGGAACTGCGACCTAACTCCCGATGAAACACTTGGAGGTTGCATCATGATAACGCACCTGCGCATCGTGCCGCTGCTACCACTGATTATCTGCATGAAATCGGACTGCCTTTGATCGATCATCCACCCTATAGTCCCGACCTTGCACCTTGGGATTTTGGATTGTTTCCTCGTATCAAAGACATTCTCAAGGGACGTCGATTCGCCAATGACGAGGAATTAATTGCGGCTTGGGAGGAGGCCAGTATGGAGCAAGGACAAGATGTCTGGCAGGGAATTTTTGATACATGGTTCACAAGAATGCATGTGTATAGAAAAAAATGGAATGTATTTTGAAAAATTATAATTTTTAAACCCGAGTCTCAAAACTTTTTTAGGTCCCCCCTAGGTTTGGAAACAACTCTGAAAATTCCGACCTCTTGAAAAGTTATTGGGTATAGTATAGAACATTACGTATTACTGCTACCTAAGATATTTAATTGTAAGCTTTTAATAAGTCTGGAGTTTTTATCATTGGCCTCAATAATACACACTGCCGAAGAATCGATGCCATTTATGATTAGCACTAGCATTTTTTTTTAATTTCGCGGATTTCAGTTAGTAGTTCCGGCAATAAAGGACATATTCGCCAATTTCTTAACGTAATTCAGACGAATTCGTCCTTTATTGAAACTACCAACTTAAATCATCCGCGGAATTTAAAAAATGCCTACTCTATGACTGATACCAACATATCCATATACAAAGATCTCTTTGGTACAAACAGTAAACTTGGTCTTGCCCTCTTCAATAAATAAAGACAAGCTGTTATAGAAGTAGCTAGTTTGATCTATATTTTTCTAAATATTTGTGTTAGCAGATAACAACAAGACTAACTTTTAAAACTCGGTGTAAGTCTAAACCCAAAGAAATTTAGAATATTTTCATTTTCCGCTGATAGAAGTCACTATCAATTTCTTATCAGCCTCATGCCAATCTTAATAAGTAAGCTTACGCCAGCATCTAATTGCAGTTTAATCTAGTAAACATGCAATTTACGACCAGGCCAATTTTCTCTAATTACTACCTTGTGCTGCGCACAACAATCCCGCTGATCATATCACAATTACGTAATCTGCGCCTTCATCCACAATATAAAGTAACTCTGTCAACGAACAATTAAAAAACCAAGATCGAATCGATAAAACATTTTATAACCTTTTTTTTGTTTTAGGCGTTAATTTGCGCTTAACTAACTTCCGGCAGTATTCATGCAGTGTTTCAATATTACATCATATTTTCTGGTCTAAAATTAACATAAAGGGAAAGAAAACGAATTAACATCTACTGCCACTCTAGCATAGGTATTGTAACCTTGCACATTATAGGAACTGAAATTTAGAATAGAATGTTTGTTATATATAAAAATATAAATAACAGGCTTAGATATCTAATATAAAAGGTTTCTTAGGTTAGTCATAGAGATTCATTTCTACCAAATTTTGTTCTAATATTTGATTCTGTTCATCACTGAAACCCAAAGTAGGCAATTAGAAAAATTTCGTGGGAATGCATTAGTAAAAACTTCAATCTACTACTTTAAAATCAATCGAATCTTATTTACTAAAAATTTTGTGTATATTTACGCAATTTATTAAATACAGAATACTAATGGATATACTATGTTTGGTTCATTTCTTTTATTCTATACTACTTTAACTACTTTGTGTATAAGAACGAAATTAAAAAGCTCATTAATATATTTTTCCACTTTATTTACCCACCACTTTACGCGTAAACACATTTTACACGATTCTATTCACCAACCATTCTATTCAGGAGTTATCATCGATAGTAGCGCCACAATGCGACACTTCAAGTAATCTCGTCTTCAATGTATACAGTATCGGACAAAAAAATAAGCACACAAAATTAAATTATTTTTAGTTATAAAATAATTGTGAAGGGAAATACCGCTCCACTCAACGGAACGTTCCTTTCGCGATCGCGACAAAATATCGTTACTTTGGAACGATATAATATAACCGATATAAAACGGTATTTTTATCATACAGAAGAAGCAGATTAAGCTCAGCTAAAGTAAAACGATTATTATTTTTACATTACAACTAAGAAATTGTTTAATTTCTTTACGTTATAGCTACTTTTATATAATCTGCTTTGTTCTTTTAACGAATCTGTTCTTTTTTCATGAATCAGTTTTTTTAATATTCAATCCGTTTCTTAAAATGTTTTTATCCCTTTATTACAATTAAATTTATTTGGAATAAATATTTAGAAAATAAATGTAGTTACATATTTATTTTATGCTGCTATACGTGCTACAGTACCCACCGTTTGAACAATATGCACGCATGCCATGTTTATCAATCGGTTATATGAGATCGAGATGGACAATTTTTATCGTTTCAGTGAAGTTAATCTTCCACAGGAACGTGGCGAATGTAAATCGTGACGTTTCCGAGGATAGTCGACTTTGCTCCGTTCCAATGTCGCGCTTCAGCGTTTACCATTTCAGCGACGTTATCACTCCACATGAACGTCGCGAATGTAAACCGCTACCGTTCCGTATCGCGCGACAGCCTGTCGTTCCATAGTAACGAGTTATTTTGGTATTGCGTAGCGCGACACGCCGCAACAACAAAATATCGACCCAGCACCACTACAAAATATGGTTTTTCACAGGAAAAAATGTATTGAAATATTTTTCCCAAACAAAGTAAACGTATTATTTTTAGTACGTTCCTTCTAATGAAATAAAATGTTTTTAAATTTCTTCAAAGGAAACTTATTTATTATCATAAAAAAATACTTATGGAAACATACGTTTTGATTCCTGATAATTATACACGATTTTGAAAAAATTTCGATACAGTACAATTTTGATGCGTTTTATCATGGTAGATAACATTAACTTAAAGTAAAGATTACCTTTGTGTATCAAAAAACCATAAAAATATCAAACTCCCCTTGCTACAACATTGACGTTCTATCAAGTACCTATTTTCTATTCATTAACACGTCTCAATTTGTAAACCATTTCTAAAATTATTTTCTTATTGTCTCTTTACACCATTAATTACCATTTCCTCTTATCGATGTATGTCAAGTATTTGAATGGGTACTATTTTATTTGCAATATATAAACTAGTAGCTGTCTTTTATTTCACAACACACCTACAATGTACATACATGTATAAACATTTTTTTACAGCATACCCTAACTATATCGGGTGTTCAGGATAACATGAAGTACATGGGTATATTGGAAACCGTTGGAGATACAAGGTCGGTTAAATGGGGAAAAAGTTGCGCACTTATACTGAGATACAGGGTGAAAACCAAAAGTGTGCGTTTTCTAAAAACCTTAATATCTTTTTTATTATAAAAAATACAGTCGTCAAATTTTCAGCATAGGGGTAGTTAGTAATGTGAACTTCAAAAATAGCATCAAAAGATTCTAGGTTCACTGAGTTCTTTGCGCATGTGCCCAGCTTTTGTTTTTCTTATGGACGCCATATTGGATGTTTACATTTTTAAAAGTAAAAAAAATGTTTTTAACCATGATAACATTTTATGTTCAAAAAAAGAAAAACTATGAAAAATAGCAAAATTACGATTTGACCGTAGTAGGCTGGATATCTATACATTTATTAAAAATCAAGGCTCTGAATTTTCTAGCTGTCAAACAGTCTTTGGGGTTAAAAAGTAAGTGATTTGTGATTATAAAATGGATCTTTTTTCGAAAGAGAAAAATGACATGTTGGAGTTTTTTATTCTCTGTGGGGAAAATGATGCGATGGCCCAGAAATGTACTTCAATAAATACCAGAAAGACTTCAGCCGGGTAGGCATATTTCGGCAGTTATAAAAAATTTAAATGATCAGGGAAATTTTTCGTTAAGTCGAAAAAGAATAAGCGACTCCCGAAAATAAAAAAAAAATAGGGTTTGCAAACCCGGGCTAAAAACCCCGCACTTTTTCCGAAATTAAAAAATTAGGCGTTGCCCGATAACAGCCAGTAGCATTTTAAAGCGTTACAAATACCACCCCTACGTGAGCCCCCTCCAAGGTTCAAAACGGTGACGAAATGAGGAATTGAATTTTGTCAATGGTTCATCAAAAACAGAAATTCCAACAAAAAATTCTATGATCAACGAGAATCACTTCCCAACTGCGGATTATTTAATCGCAAAAATACTTTTTTTTGTAGAGAACAAATTAGAACCCGCTTGCTACTTTGCAAAATATGTTTTTTCAGCAAGACCTGCACACAATGCTAACATAGTGACAAACTTTTTAAATAACGAATATCTTGATAAGTGGATTGGAAATCGAGGACCGGTAAGGTGGCCTGCCAGATCGCCAGATCTCACGCTTCTCCATTTTTTATGAGGCTATTTAAAAAAATTGGTGTACTCGAGATCGTATGAAACCATAGAAGAACTACGTCGGGCAGTTGAAGGGGAAAAAAGGAATTGGTCCAGACAAATCGAGCAATCATGTGAGGCAGTCGTTGAACGTTGTAGAGTGTGTATACGAGAGAATGGTAGCTTGTTTGAACACCTACTTCAGCCTTAATTCTTCTTTTCTTTTATTGTTGTTTCAGTCACTAATTTCGGTCATTTTGATTAAATACGTTTGATTAAGTACGTTTCATATTACTCTTATTTTTGTTTTAGTGATGCTAAGCGTCAAAATTTTTTTTCGTGTTCTTATGAACCCTTTTTTTTGTAGTACTACCACTTACAGTTGTTGAGCAAGCACATACGTTAAATCACAACCTACTACGGTAAAATCGTAATTTTCCTATTTTTCATAGTTTTTCTTCATTGAACATAGAGATGTTATACGTGGTTGAAAAGCATTTTTTATGACCATTTCAAAAATGTAAAAATCTAATATGGCGTCCGTAAGAAAACCAAAAGTTGGGTACATGTGCAAAGAACCCAGTGAATCTAGAATTTTTTGAGGTCATTTTTGAAGTCCTCATTACTAACTACCCATATGCTGAAAATTTTACGACTGAATTTTTTATAATAAAGGTTTTTAGAAAACGTACACTTTTGGTTTTCACCCTGTATCTCAGTAACGGAATGGATTTTTTAAAAAAAATAATCCCGGGTTGTACTTAGCTGTATAAGTCACAACTTTTTTCCCCTTTAACGACCTTGATCTAATGGTTTCCAATATACCCATGTACTTCATGTTATCCTGGACACCCGGTATAAGTTACCTATGCATTAGATAATTTATGTGACTTTATAGTCTTCAGTTTTTATATCCATTATTACTACAGGAGATTTTTCAATGTTACGCATTTGTTGACGAATACGTATAATGGTGCTCCTTGATTTGCCAGTCATTGCAGCCACACGGTTGACGACCTGTTCAACAGGAAAAGAATATACACCAGTTCTCTTTTCCTCTTCGCAATAATATATTATGTTTTTTAAAATAGTAGACGCTTCATCTGTGGAAAATCTCCGCTTGGCCATGATAAGATTGTAACGATAGCTACAAGAGAAATGTGCATTAAAACAGATACATAAAAAAACTAGGTTACTTCGGTTACTTACTTGTTACCTACACACTGTTAGTCAAGTTAATATTTACAATTTGCTATGAATTAAACTTGAATGCCGATACCAACAATACATGAGATACAAATAAGCATTATTAATAAATGATATTGGCTAGAAAAAGTACAATCCAAGAAGAATCCATTTAACAAATTTGTTTTTTGACTAATTAATTTCTTACATTTAATTTTTTATTTTTACTCAACAAACGTATACCAATCGCGCAAAAAGTAAACAATAATAAGAATAAGTTAATAATTATTAGCACTATGAGAATAAAACTAGATGGCACTGTACTCGGCTTATAATTTTTTAGGGGGTTCCCTAGTATTTTATACTTTGCGGGAAATCTACTAAGCAATATCAACA